>PVLC010011013.1:25850-43006 GCA_004027655.1 Graphiurus murinus
CCATTTTCCTGCATATGGTTAACCAGTTTTGCCAACACCATTTGTTAAAGAGGCTATCTTTTTTCCAGTGTATGTTTTTGGCTCCTTTGTCAAAAATCAGTTGACTGTAAACCTGTGGGTCTGTTTCTGAGTCTTCTATTCTGCTCCATTGGTCTATGTGTCTGTTTTTGTGCCAATACCATGCTGTTTTTATTACTGTTGCTTTGTAGTAGAGTTTGAAGTCAGGTATTGTGATACCTCCTGCATGGTTCTTATTGCTAAAAACTACTTTGTCTATTCTGGACTTTTTGTTTTTCCAGATGAATTTAAGGACTGATTTTTCTATGTCTGTGAGGAGTACCCTTGGTAATTTCATGGGTATTGCATTGAATCTGTAAATCAGTTTTGGGAGGATGGCCATTTTGATGATATTTATCCTCCCTATCCAAGAGCATGGTATGTCCTTCCATCTTCTAAGATTTCATCGATTTCTTTGTTCAACTTTTTATAGTTTTCCTTATAGAGGTCTTTTACCTCTTTGGTTAGATTTATCCCTAAGTATTTTATTTTGGGGGGTGCTATTGTGAGTGGAATTGTTTTCTGGATTTCTTTTTCAGTGGATTTATGGTTGGCATACAGAAAAGCTTCTGATTTTTTAGGATTGATTTTGTATCCAGACACTTTGCTGAATTTGTTCATCAGTTCTATAAGTTTTTTGGTTGAATTTGTTGGGTCTTCTAAATATAATATCATGTCATCTGCAAAAAGGGATAGTTTTAGTTCTTCCTTCCCTATTTTTACACCTTTGATTTCCTTCTCTTGCCTTATTGTTCTGGCTAGAGTCTCAAGTACTATATTAAACAGAAGAGGTGATAATGGACATCCTTGTCTTGTTCTTGTTTTTAGTGGGAACTCTTGCAGTTTCTCTCCATTTAATATGATATTGGCTGTGGGCCTACTGTATATTGCCTTTATGATGTTGAGGTATGTTTCTTCTATTCCAATTCTCTGAAGTGCTTTTAGCATGAATGAGTGTTGGATCTTGTCAAATGCTTTTTCAGCATCAATTGAGATGATCACATGGTTTTTGTCTTTAAGTTTGTTTATGTGGTGAATTACATGGATTGCTTTTCGTATGTTGAACCAGCCTTGCATCCCTGGGATGAACCCAACTTGGTCATGGTGTATAATTTTCTTGATGTGGTTGTGAATGTGCATTGCTAATATCTTGTTTAGCAGTTTTGCATCTAAGTTCATCAATGATGTAGGCCTATAGTTTTCTTTTCTTGAGCTGTCTTTATTTGGCTTTGGTATTAATTTGATGTTGGCTTCATAGAATGTGTTTGGGAGGGTCCCGTTTCTTTCTATTTCATGGAATAGTTTGACGAGTATTGGGATTAGCTCTATAGATAGAGGTCTAATATCTAGGATATACAAAGAACTCAGGAAAATCAGAACCAAGAAAACAAATAACCCAATGAAAAAAATGGGCAAAGGATCTAAATATACACTTCACAGAAGAAGAAATACAAATGGCCAATAAATGTATGAGGAAATGTTCCACATCATTAGCAATCAGAGAGATGCAAATCAAATCCACGTTGAGATTTCACCTAACCCCAATTAGAATGGCAATCATCAAAAATACGAGCAACAACAACTGCTGGCGAGGATGTGGAGAAGTGGGAACTCTAATACATTGTTGGTGGGACTGCAAACTAGTGCAACCACTTTGGAAAACAGTATGGGGGATCCTCAGACCAATGGGAATGAGCCTACCATATGATCCAGCAATACCACTTCTGGGTATCTACCCAAAAGAACAGAAACCAAACTATCAGACCAACGCATGTGTATCTATGTTTATAGCTGCACAATTCACAATAGCCAAACTATGGAAGCAGCCGAGATGTCCATCCACAGATGAATGGATTACAAAACTGTGGGATATGTACACAATGGAATTTTACCCAGCCATAAAGAAGAATAAAATCATGTTCTTTGCAGGGAAATGGATGCAACTGGAAAACATTATGTTAAGTGAGATTAGCCAGTCACAAAGAGTAAGGAAGCATATGTTCTCCCTAATATGCGGGTGCTAGGGAGAAGATGGGGCATAAGAGGGTCTTCAGATGGAAAAGGAGAGACCCTCGATAAACAATGAAGTTGATTTAACCGAAAGGGATTGACTGAGGGGGGCAGGGACACCCTAATGTAGATCAAGGTTACTCACTAAATTGAACCTGAGAGGGAGGGAGGGCGAGGGAGCAGGGTGGGAATTGAGGGAAGAGGTCAAATGAGAAATGTGGGCACATATGTCGTTTTCAATTTGTACCTAACAAAGATGTCTGCTTACATTGTACGAATAATAAAAAAAAAAGGAAAATCTTAGGGTGTGAATTTTAGGTCTTTCTATTCTAAGATAAATATTGAAGGCTACAGAATTTCCTTGATGAATTGCTTCTGGCATATCCCACAGATCTTGATAAGCAAGTAATGTTCACTTTCATTTAGTTCAAAATATTTTTAAATTTTTTGAGACTCCCTCTTAGAAGTATGTTTTTAAATTTCCAAATATTGGTAGATTTTCCAGGTATCTTTATACAATTCATATCTAGTTTAGTTCCATTATGATCTGGGAACAGATTTTGTATGACTTCCAGTCTTTTAAATTTGTTAAACTGTATTTTATGGTATAGAATATGGTCTATCTTGGTGAATGTTCAATATAATTTTGAAAAGAAAGCCGATTTTATTGTTGTTCAATAGGTATTCTGGCATGACAATTAGATCATATTAAGTGATTGTGCCACTCAGGTCATTTGTGTCCTTATTGAATATCTGTCTGCTTGATCTATCAATTTCTAAAAAAGGTATTGAAGTCTCCAATTAAAAATGGAGAGTTCCATTTTTTCTATTGAGAAATGTTTCTCTATTGAGTTTTTTTTTAGTTTTTGCCTCAGGTATCTTCATGTTTTTTTTGCTAAATGCATACACATTTAGAATTAGTATTATTCTTTTTTTTTTTTTTTTTTTTTTTTTTGCGGTACTGGGGATTGAACACAGGGGCATTCTACCTCTGAGTTATGCCCCCAGCCCTATTTTTTATTCTTTATTTTGAAACAGGGTCTCACTAAGTTGCGGAGTGCCTCACTAGGTAGCTGAGGCTGGCTGCGAACCTGGATCATCCAGTCTCAGCCTCCCAAATGCTGGGATTATAAGTGTGTGCCACCACATATGGTCTAGAATTAGTTTTATTCTTGAATAATTGATTCTTCATCATTAAATACTGTTCTTGTATGTCTGAAGCACATATTAGTCTAAAATTCTTTATTCTCAAATTAGTATTGCTACCACAGCCTTATTTTAAGTTATTGGTGGAATTATATATCTTTCTCCAACCTTTTGCATTTAACTATTATAACATTTATATAAAAGTAGGATTTTAAAAACAACATAGTTGGATCACATTGGATTTGATCCACTCTGACAGTGTCTCTTTTAGTTTAATCAGACTATATATATGAAGTAATAAATATTGTGTTCACATCCAATATACTTTTTTTGTTGTAATAATTCATGCATTGTAAGCATATATCTTTGTTAGGTACAAATTGATAACGACATGTGCACACATTTCTCATTTGACCCCTTCCTCAATTCCCACCCCGCTCCCTCGCCCTCCCTCCCTCTTCAGTTTAGTGAGTGACCTTGATATAATTGTGTGAGTACATCCTGTGCATTAGGGTATCCCCCCCCCACCCCGTCCATCCCCTTTGGTTAAATCAACTGCTTTGCTTATCGAGGGTCTCTCCTTTTTCATATGGAGACCCTCTTATGCCCCATCTTCTCCCTAGCATCTGCATATTAGGGAGATCATATGCTTCTTTACTCTTTGTGACTGGCTAATCTCACATAACATAATGTTTTCCAGTTGCATCCATTTCCCTGCAAAGAACATGATTTTGTTCATCTTTATGGCTGAGTAAAATTCCATTGTGTACATATCCCATAGTTTTGTAATGCATTCATTTGTCGATGGATATCTTGGCTGCTTCCATAGTTTGGTTATTGTGAATTGTGCAGCTATAAACATAGATACACATGCGTTGATCTGATAGTTTGGTTTCTGTTCTTTTGGGTAGATACCCAGAAGTGGTATTGCTGGATCATATGGTGGGTTCATTCCCATTGGTCTGAGGATCCTCCATACTGTTTTCTAAAGTGGTTGCACTAGTTTGCAATCCCACTGATAGAAATTCCAGAAATATCCATTTTTATGTAACTATATCATATAGGTATAGATATATAAATTAGATGTAAACTTTTAATGATACTAGCTGAAAACAGTGTGTGTGTGTGTGTGTGTTTGTGTATGTGTACATAATTTTGTTTTATCTTCTTAATCTCTTATGATCTTTCCAAGTTATGTCAATACAATATGAGCCCATTAACAGATGGCACTGCTCATATTTTACTTATTTTATTTTATTTATTTATTTTATGCTCATATTTATATTTCAGAAAATAACCTTTTGACAGTTGAACTGTCACTTTTCAAAAGACAGGGAAATTATGTCATTTTACCCAATTGTCATCTGGCTGATAGATTATGACCAGAGAAAATTTTCTTACACCCTTAGATTAGCCACGTAGATAACTGGTGATTCAGACTGTTTAAAATGAGACAAAATGTAGGCTAATAGGATATGATTTTAATGGGTATTCAATGTGGTGATGTATTCTAATCTTACTAGGAGTTGAACTGTTCAGTTTAGTGTTTCTTTTAGATATAGGTATCACAGTCTTCAAGTTATCTTTTGTCTTTGTTTTTGTCTTCAACCTTGACTTTGAGCTTACTACATGTTCCTGTAGGAGGGTCTGCATCAGGCACTTGGATCACACTTGGATGTGATCCTAAATTATAGGCAAGGGGTAGTGTCTACAATCTTCCAATTATAGCTCAGTTTTTGCTTGTAAGTGTTTTCTATTATCTTTTTAGTGATCCTAAGGTGCAGCAGAGGGAAAAATTATATGGATATTGCTGACACATACTAACTGAACTGATACTGTTCCCCTAAGAAAGTAAATTATCATGTAAGAGATTTGTTTTTGTCAATTATCTTCCTGTACAGTATTGACTAGAAATCAGTTCTGAAAGAATCAAAATGATTAGGAAGATTATTTTGCAAAGATGCTAACACTTTGAAAATTTACAATAATTGTATATGTTTATGGGGAACAATGTGATGTTTTGATCTATATATGCATAGAAATATTCAGTCAAGTCAATCAACATATTCATCACTTCACCAATTTATCTTGGTGGTGAGAATGTTAAAACTCTATTTTATAAATTTTGCAAAGTAGAATGCATTATTAATTGTGAGCATCATACAGTACAATAGATCAGTAATATTTATTCCTCCAATCTGAAATTTTTACCCTCTGATCAATATCTTCCTTTTCCCTATTCCTCTCTGTAACTTCCGCTTTCCCCAGACTCTGGTAAGGAAGACATATGTTGCAATATCTGAAAATATGGATTTTTTAGATATTAACTTATTTTCTTCTTCTACCCATAATCCTCTCCCACATTCTTCCTCAATCCTAATAATTTACTTATTTCAAGGACATTGCTGCTACATCCTGCTTTTTATTCTCTAATTCCCTAAAATTGCTTGCTACTTCTTGGATATTTCTAGATAGGCTAAAACATATTTTAAAAATTTGAATTTTTTAGTGAGGTCAATGAATAATGAAAGCCATGGATTATTTAGTGAAATAAAAAACTTAAACAAAAGTTTCCATGAAAAGAGTAACAGGGGAGAATGGGGAATTAATTCAAATGGTACTATTAAAAAATTCTATTTGAAATAGTTTAGAAGCATTCTGTTTATAATATTCTATCATAATACCTGGAGAAAATTAATATATCTTTTTTCTTTTTTTAAATATTCAAGGTGGTCTCTACAACCATGTGAGGAACTTGCTGGAATGGTCAAAATTTGCTTTAAATCATTAAATATAGAATCAAGCACTTAGTTTAGGTCATGCCCAATTGAAAAGACACATATGTAGCTAGAAGAAAATTATAAGCTTAGCTTCCATTTTTCAAATCCTTTGAAAGGAGATCCAAAATATTAGTTTTTGGAAGCATTTATTCATGTACTTCTTTTACATTTTAAGTTTATGTCTAAGTCTCTCTACTAAAATTCAAAAAAATTCTTTCTCTACCTCAAATCATCTAGGTTATTCCTTCCACACAGAGGAAGAGGTCAGGTATTAGAGAAGCTTTTCACTACCATATGTAATTATTATATTAATGCTATTGTTATCTTCTTGAATTATAATGATTGCTGCCTGGGCTCAAATTCCTGTTTTATAAATTGTCAGCTATGTGATGTTTGGCAATTTTTGTCTGTCTTAGTTACATAATTTATAAAGTGTAGATGACTATAGTACTTACACAGCATTTTAAAAATTAAATGTTTTAATTTTTAAAAAACTGGTCAGACCAATGCCTAGCTCATAGTGGTTACTCAGTGGATATTAGCTGTAATTACCATTAGTATTGAAAGTACTACAACTGAGTTGGAGGGAATAGAGATTCTCACCTGCAGAGTAGGCTATCCACTTATGAGATAAATCTTTGTGAGACAGGTCAATAAACTCTACTTGGCCCATTTATGATAAGTAACATTCGCATAGACTTTTATGAGATTGGCATGCCCATATAACCCTCCTAAATTGAGACAAGAAGATATAGAAAACTTAAACTGACCAATAGCAATCAGAGATAGAAGCAGCAATAAGGAGTTCACAATCAAACAAAAGTCCAGGGCCATAAGGCTTTCCAAGTGAATTTTATAAAACCATTATAGAAGAGCTAATCTCAATACTTCTCAATCTATTCCATGAAATAGAAAGAAATGGGACTCTCCCAAACACATTCTATGAAGCCAACATCAAATTAATACCAAAGCCAAATAAAGACAGCTCAAAAAAAAAAACTATAGGCCTATATCATTGATGAACTTAGATGCAAAACTGCTAAACAAGATATTAGCAATGCACATTCAAAACCACATCAAGAAAATTATACACTATGACCAAGTCGGGTTCATCCCATGGATGCAAGTCTGGTTCAACATACAGAAAACAATCCATGCAATTCACCACATAAACAGAATCAAAGACAAAAATAACATGATCATTCCTACTTCCAATAGGTGGTAGGAATAAAGCAGTGTCTGCTGGGACCCAGCCAGGGGGCTGTTACCCTTTAATAAAAATGAGATAGCCAGGGCATGGCATGCATATCTGTAATCCCAGTACTTGGGAGGCTGAGACAGGAGGATTACATATTTGACATCAACCTCAGAAACTTAGTGAGGCTGTCTGCCACAAGGGGAGATCCTGTTTCAAAATAAAAAATAAAATAGGGCTGGAGGTGTAGCTCAGGGATAGAATGGCCCTGGCTTCGATTCTCTGTACCAAAACAAATAAGTAAACTAATAAACAAACAAATAAAAATGAAATGACTCTGAGGAACTGGTGAGTGGCAGTCAGAGCTACTTAAAATCTAAAAATTCTTCTGTTGTTGCTTTAGGAGACTGGGTTTGGTTTTATAATTAACAATCTCTTATCAGAAGCAATCCAAATAGTACCTTTAGTCTTCTAAAATCACAAAAGAAGGGGAAAATACAAGTGCTTCTCATAAGGATAGAGGCTTGAAAACAAACATCTTTGGAGAAAGGTGGACATGTTTTCTATGCCCATAACATATTTACTAAATTCTTAATATGATCCTCTAACATATATTTAATAAAATCCTTTTGCCTTATCATGCTTGGTTGTGTAATAGAAGTACCCTTGGAGCTTTTAAAGTATTCCATGCTCAAAGTTACTTAACTTTTCTGGGAATTAGTATTTTAAAAATCCCAGGTGAACTAATATAAACATAAGGCTGTGAATCACTCACCACCTGACACCTTCAGACATGGTTCCAATGTTTTAGTGTTTTAGTTAGCATTTTAGCTCATTGTCTCCAGGTTTACCCTCTGAGGCATTGAGGACAGCTGACTACTGGCATACCAGAGCAGCTCTCCCAAGATTGGGAGGTAAATAAACCCCTCAGGTGCTCGCTCTCTCTCTCTCTCTCTCTCTCTCTCTCTCTCTCTCTCTCTCTCTCTCTCTCACTCTCTCTCTCTCTCACTCTCTGAGAAAAATCTAGTGTCTTTTACCTCACTTCTTAGAAGTCTTTCCATCCTTTTCATTATTTTTGGAATTCTCATGAGGAATTCTTATATCTTAAATCTCTTGAAAGGGAGAAGTAAATTTTGAATAAAAAAGGCTTTACTTTTTTTTTTCTTTTTTTTTTTTTTAAAAAGGCTTTACTTTATCATGGCAAAATTTACTATCAGTCCTTTTCAGTCAGCCTTCTTACTGCTGTGACCAAAAAAATTATAACAACTCAGAGGAAGGAGATTTATTTGCTCACAATTCTGGAGATTTCAGGGGTTCAGTTCATGTTAGGCCAAGTGAAGTGTGCAGAGTTCTGAACATAGCATGGTGTGGGGAAGAAGAGAGAGTGTGTTTGTGCATGGGTTCTGTTCTCCTCAGGGAGACTAGAAGGAGAGAGAGAAAGAGAAAGTATGGAGTGACCATATATAATTCCTAAGGCATACCCCCAGCTACTCCCTCCTTAGCAACAAAGTTCTGCCTCCATCCTAGCTGTCTTGTTCATGACATACAGACAGTCAGGGGGACCTTCTAAATCCAAACCATAACACAGTCCTTGCCAAACCATTCTTAGGGTATGTTAACATTTCACTCTTTTTTGAAGTAGCAATTTTGTATTGTGTTCAGTTTATATTCTCAGAGAATTATGTGTTTCCCCAAAATATATACTAGATATTTTCCTAGTTTTTAAAGTCCTCTGTTGTGAAGAGACTAATTAAACATTTATTAACTTATTGTGATAAGAGAGGGCACTACTGAGCAGTAAATTTCAAGGAAAGATTTGGTGGAGAGCCCATTTCTATCTATTTTAAATGAGGAATCCAGTTTAAAATATTCCTGAAATTTTTCAAAGGGAAGTAAAGCAAAGAGGGGGAAAAGTACTTTAAATTTAAGTTATTTGAACAAAGACTAAAAATTTCCCAAAAGCAATGAGCCATTTAATTTAACCAATGTGAGCTGGAGGAAACAAACAAACAAACAAAAAATGCCAATAGAAGAAATTTAAAAATGAAAATTAGCAGTCAGCCGACAGAGAATCCAAAAATTCTGGCTCAGGGATGTCAGAGTAGAAATATTGCTTTCAAAATAGTCTGATTTATTTTACCTTTATTTACAAATTAAACTTAATTTGGCAGAAGTGGCTAGCTCTTTGGAAATTTAAATTTGTTCCAAAGTCCACAAAGAAAATGTAAGCTGGGCAAGTTAAATAGGAGGGGGTAAAGAAGCGAATCCTAAAATAAAAAGCGAATCATATTTTTAGACGCCAAATACATGAGTTTCAACATTACTTGCTTGTGTTAGGTTTTAGGTGACAGCACAAATCAGCACTTGTGTGTGTGAGTATATACATGTGTTCAAACCTAGGATAAAATCTGATTATTTTTAGGCCATCCACACAACAAAACTTCTAGACATTAGGTGGACAATGAGGCAAAGGTGATTAAAATAGTAATATCTTCACAATTCATCCTTAATAACTAATCATGAAGAAATATTATTGTGATATAATAAGGAAAATATTGAAATGAGTCAAAATCTATTTTTTATATCTAGAAAATTTCTTGGTTGATCCATGAACAATACACTAAGATTCGATTCTATTTAATGTTGGGAACCATAGTTCATAAAATTAAGTTGTAAGTGTCGTTGAGATCAATATGCACTAAATAGATGATATTTTGAAATTATCTAAGATCAATTGCGATGTCAATGACTAACTTGCCATTTGAATTCAGGTAATAATTACTGACCTTAATATTGATGATTGATGAGTCTGGCTTTCCATCATGTGAAATCCTAACTACTCCAAACGTCAAAACACTATCATTTTGGACCTGCTGGTACTTAGTCTCAGTAGACACTTTGGAAGAGCTTCCATGGTCCCTTTCTGTGAGAATAGTCTACTTGTTCATAACGGTGGATTCATAGGAACCACTGTTCTATCCCATCACCATGGTTCTCGAAAGACATTTCCTTGACCTGGGGTGGGCATCTGACTTAGTCAACCACATTTTCCTTTAGGCATGTGAACTGAGGGACACACAGCTTGGGACTTAGATGCCGAGTCATTTTCTTGGCAGAGCTCTAGTGGAAGAGTACCTGTTCTATCCTTACTGGAAAGTTATTTATTGTTCGAAAAAATTCTACAAAATATCTTATATCCTATAGTGAATTTCCTGTTAACATTGAAGCTTCCTAACATTGGTTCCATTATTGTGCACAGAAGTCTTTAGTTTAAAAAAATCATGACAGTAGAGCTTAAGAAAAGGTTTTAAAGAGTCAGCTAGTTCAAGTCCTTTAATGCACACAAAGAAATGGACAACTGAGCCAATCACCTGACATACCGGAGGAGTAGAGATGGAGGCTGGAAACTTAGTTCTCACTTTTGGGGAGTGTGCTGTTCTGTTCCTGGCATTTACATAAATTATAATAAGTGCTCATGTACACAGGCCTCTTGTATCTGGTCAAAGTTTTAAGTTACACTCATGTGTATCATTATTTATAAACAAAATGTATTTTGAATGGGTAAATTAAAAATAGTGAATAGATTGATTGATTAATTCAACAAATATTTATCCAGTCCTTAGTATGTGCTAGGCTCTTTTCTAGTTCCCAGGGAGAAATAGCAGTGAAGATAGATTAAATTGCTGCCATCTTGGAGTTTCTTTTCTAGTGGGGGAAAAGATAAGTAAGATGTGTTTATAAAATATAGTCTATTTTGTTATAGTAAGTACAAGGAAGAGACATCAGCAAAGAAAGGAAATAGGCATGTGTGAAAGAGTGACATTTCAACAAAATTCTGCAAATTAAAAAGTGGATTGTGCAAATTCCTGGAGACGAGCACTACAGAAATAAGAAGCAGCAAGTGCAAAGGCCCCGAGGAATGAATATATCTGGTTTGTGCCAGAGACAGCAAAAAGACTGGTATGTCTGGTGTGTAATGAATGAAAAGGAAAGTTGTAGGAGATGAGGGCAGAAAGGCAAGAGAAGAGAGGACAGATCAATCAAGGCTTACATTCAGTTGACTTTAACGGAACCCAAGGGAATCTGAGGGGAGCAGAGATGCAGCTGAATGTATGCTTTAATATAAGCCACGCTTGTAGCTGCCGAGGGGCTCTAGGGTGGAGCAGGGGGCAGGAGACCTTTGCAGTAAGCCAAGAGAGAGATGATTGCTGTGGATGAATGAGAAGAGGAAGCTTCTGGATACATTTTATAGATGGAGGCAATAGGATTTATTGACAGATTAGATGTGGAGTATACAAGAAGAAATCAAGAAGGCCTCCAATGTTTTTCATCAGAATGACTACAAGATGGAATTGCCATTTACCAGAGAATACCCTAGGATTTAAACAGATCCTGCAGGATCTGTAAAAATAGAATTGTGGTTTGGGTGCCAACCATTAGGGAAGTTCCAAGCAGAAGTTTCCTTAATGTTTGTCACATTTTCAGACAGCTCTGAATGTGCACTTTGAGCCTATCCCCGAATGTGACTATATCTGTAGCCCAAACTTCTGAGAGACATTTCAGCCATCTGGAATAGCTCACTGGGGCATCCTTACCATTATTCTAGGCAAAAGAAGTATGTGAGGTTTTTTGTTTTTGTTTTTTGTTTTTTTGGTTAGAGGGGATGCACTAAGGATTGAACCCAGAGGCATTCTACCTCTGAACTACACTTGCAGCCCTTTTTATTTTGAAGCAGGATCTTTCTAAATTGCAGAAGATCTCAGTAAGTTGCTCAAGCTGCCGTCATACCCACAATCCTCCCATCTTAGCCTCCCAAGTATTAGTATTAGAGGTCCGTGTCACCACACCTGGATCATGGTTTGTTTTTAAATTTCACAACATGGTCAAACAAATCAAACAGAGTGATACTTGCCCATTTTTACATCAAAATCATTGATTTGTGAGTGAAAGGGATTGTTCAAATATTAAATTTCTTACAAGGATTGAATTAATATCATTAAATGAAGTCCAAAACACAATCTTGTTTCAAATGCTTCTTGGATGATTAACTATTGTATTTAGGACTAAAGTTTATTCTTTATTATTATTTTTCCAAATAGAGAAGAAGAGCATTTGACTAACAGTTAACAGAAAACATAAGGAATCAGAGCAATTGATTCAAATTCAACATGTTCTCGTTTTTGTGCCAACTTCATGTACATCTGTGAAAGTGAAATTTTTCTTCCCAAATAAAACTGATTTCAGATGAGAAGCTTATTTTGTTTTCACTCTGCCCCAATAATAAACCATCTGCTCAATGACCTTGACTTTCCATAAACACTTGGTGCCACTCTCTGAGAGAGAAGGCAGAGATAATTACTCCTTTCCTGTTTAAAGACATTGCTTACTTCCCATAAATGTCAGCCATTCTTCCTTCCTATTTTCTATAACCTTAAAACCTCTTGGTCAGTCGGCCGAATTAAGTCTTCTCTATGGTTGTCCATTCATTTAATGTTGGCTCATGAGTAAGTTCCAGCATTTTCAATTTTAACTAGAAAAACGCATCTGTGCCTTTCAGTGAGAGCATAATGAAGCCATCTCACTCCCCTCTCTCTCCCTTTCTCTTTTAAATTGTTGTTTAGGAAGAGATATGCTTCCTTGTCTGTGTTTATTTTCACTAGTTTCAAGAATTTTAAAAGCCCTTTCTAAGTTTATTCAGAAACCCCTTCCTGCCTCCCTCCCTTTCTTTTCTTCCTCCCTTCTCTCCCTGCCTGCCTCTTTCCCTTCCCTCAATAAGCACTTATCAAACAAGCATTTATATATTATGCCAGGAATTTGCTAGACATTGACAATAAGAAATGAATAAATGAAGGTCTGCTTTTAAAGCAGTGCACAATAACAAATTACAAATAAAAATATAGAAAATGAATGTCACCTTCGTCTCTCATATACCTCCAAACTTAGCTCCCTGCTTCCCCTACTGACCCTTACTGTCTAGTCTCCACAAAGCAGCCAGATGAATTGCAGATGTAGACTGGATCGTATAATCCTGATGCCCCAAACCCCTGGAGAGTTCACCAATAAACTAAAATAAACTCTAGAATCCTCCCCACACTCAGGTCACAACAGAAAGACTTCCCATGATTTGACTCAGCTCTCTCTGACTGCTCTCCTGTCCTGGCCAGTGTTCATGACACATGGAACCATGCTGTCCTCAGACCTCCCAGACATGTCCTGCTCCAGGCACACTGCACACTGTGCTTTCTCTCATATTTTCTTTTGCTCCACTCTCTTCAAGTCTGAATGCCTATCCTTCCTGTGGTGAGGGGAGTCCAGTAAGGACTCTGCTTTTTTTTTTTTTTTCCCAGAGCATTTATCATGACTTCACAGCACATTGGTTTGTTGACTGAACACATATACTCTTCTAGTTGTAAGTTTCTTGCAGAAAGGGAATTTTGCTCCTTCTCTTGTGTTTACATCGACATTCACAGTCTCTAGAAATGGGCCTGCCACAGAGGAAGTACTTGATAACCCTAGTTAAATGGTTTTACAAATTACAAAAACACACTGAGGCAAGCTGCGTGACTAACAAACAAAGGAATTCAGGAAATAATGGAATGAAGTAATAAGAATAAGTTAAAAAAATAAGCATGTCTGAGCATGATGGCACACATCTGTAATCTCAGTACTTAGGAGGCTGAGACAAGAGGATCTCAGATTTGAGGCTGGCCATAGCATCTTAGTGAGATCTTGTTTCAAAATAAAAAATAAAAAGGATTGGGGGTATAGTTGGTAGAATGTCCCCTGGTTCAATCCCCAGTACCAAATAAATGCATACAGATTTGAATACTAGAGAAAAGGAAAAAAAGAATTTTGTAAAAATAATATGTAAGTGAAAAATAGGTGCCCAGTTATGTGGTGAATTAAATTAACCTAGCACTTAATGTGGTTGGAGGAATTAGGAAGTTCAGTGTGCCCACAAGGTCATCACTAAGGTAGAGAAGACAGCCAGGGCAGTGGAGTTTCTTTGAGGCTATACAAAGGAAAAGCCAATAGTGATTCCAATGCAGGATAATCCTATGTTTTAAGAAATCACTATTACCTCCTAAATTTCTTATTGTTGTCAAATATCACCATGAAGAGTTTGAATTTAATTTTAATGAATTTATGATAATTAAGTAGTTTTAAAGGATAGGCCCTTTGTTATTTCATATTCACATGAGAGGACAGGTGTGCCCTCTACTTCTGCAGACTTGACATTGATTTCCCTTTATTCTTTGATCTCTACCAACTGCAAGCACAGTGCCTGATACATGTTCAGGAGCTCAGTAAATGATAACTACTTTGGGAGTTTTATCTTTTATTTTAAATGCAAATATTTAAATGGACTAAGCACATTATTTAGGAAGTCACTACAGTACTTGAGAGGATGAGACAGGAGAATTGCAGGTTCACAGCCAGCCTCAGCTACTTAGTGAGGACACCTGCAACTTAACAAGACCCTGTTTCAAAATAAAGAATAAAAATAGGGCCGGGGGTATAGCTTGGAGGTAGAATGCCCTTGAGTTCAATCCCTATTACTGAAAAAAAAAAAAAGAGTAACTCGCTTATGCACCTGAATTTCTGATTGTAGAGCCCTGAGTCTAAAAATATCCCAAAGGTCCCTTCTTTTAATACCATCAATTGGTATTAAATGGGGATTAATTTTCAAATGGGGAATTTGAAGGGTCACACACAATCACACCACAGCAATGGTTCGGGTAGGACACAGAAGGTGACGTGCTCACAGCACACTACTCAAGGGTTGAGATCCTCACAAAAGATTGGGGAAAGGAGAAGACAGGAGATTGGGCTTTGTTATTGACTCTTGAGGTCTAGTGCTCTCAAGTTAAGGCTTCTGGATACTGAGTTTCCAACTCCTTTCAGATCACCAAAGTCTTCAACCTATTGGAGAGCTGAATTCTCACTTTCAAGGAATTTACTTCATATGGATAAAACATTTTTTGACCTATTTTTTCCCTTTAAGTGTAGGCAAAGCACATTAGATTATCAAACAAAATTGCACTTATGTATATGTGTCTTCTAACAAAATGAATGGTCATATTATGGAAAAAAGAATTGTTTAAGAAATATTTCAAAATTTTAATTAAGAAGTATTTGAACATGTGCCAAGCATGGTGGCTTATGCCTGTAATCCCAAGACTTGGGAAACTAAGACTGGGGAATTGCAGGTTTGAGGATAGCCTCAGAAATATAGTGAAACTCTTAGCAACCTAGTAAGACACTGTTTAAGAACAAAAAATAAAAAGTGCTAGTGGTCAGTCTTTGTGTCTGCTTTCGTGCCAATACCATGCTGTTTTATTACTGTGGTGCTGAAGTATAGTTTGAAGTCAGGTATTGTGATGTCTCCTGCATGGGTTCTTATTCCTGAGAAGTATTTGTTGTTCCATATGAATTTAAGAACCAATTTTTCTAGATCTGTGAAGACGGATCATGGCATTTTAATAGGAATTGCATTGACTCTATAGATTACTTTTAGTAGGATGGAAATAAAACTCACTTTCTCACCCTGCGTGAGTCAACTCAAGATGGATGAAAGACCTGGAAATTAGACCAGAAAGTTTGCAGTTACTTGAAGAGGGCACCAATATTCCAACATAAAGGTACAGAAAAAAACTTCCTCAGTAAGATCTCAAAGACTCGAGAAATTAAAATAAGGATAAATACATGGGATTGCATTAAACTGAAGCACTTCTGTGCAGCAAAGGAAACTAACAAGAATTTTAATAGAGAGCTGATATAATAGGAGATCTTTGCCAGTTACTCCTCTGATAGAAGACTAATATCTAGAATATACAGAGAACTCAAGAAACTCACCACCAAAAAACCCCAAATAACCAAATAAAAAATGGGCAAGTGAACTAAATTGACACTTTACAAAACAAAACATACAAATGGCCAATAAATATGTGAAAAATGTTCAACATCATTAGCAATTAGAAAGATGCAAATCAAAACTACCCTGAGATTTCACTTAATTTTGACTACAATGGCAATCATTAAAAACACAAACAATAATAAGTGCTGGTGAGAATGTGGAGAAGCAGGAATACTGATACATTGTTGATGATGTTGCAAATTAGTGCAACCACTTTGGAAAACAATGTGGAGGTTCCTCAGAAGAATGAGAATACCATATGACCCAGCTATAGCTCCTGGGTATCTACCCTAAAGAATTGAAACCAGACTACCACAGTAATGCATGCATATCTATGTTTATAGCTACACAATTCATAATTGCCAAACTATGGAACCAGCTGAGATGTCCATCAACAGATGACTGGATCACAAAATTACAAGATATGTATACAGTGGAATTTTACTCAGCCATAAAGAAGAACAAAATTATGGCATTTGCAAGGGAATGGATGGAACTGGAAAATATGTCAAGTGAAATTAGTCAGTCTCAAAAAGTGAAAGGTCAGATGTTTTCCCTCATATGTGAAAGCTAGGGAGAAACTGGAACACAGGTGGGACTCCAGACAAAGAAGGAGAAACATTAGTGGAGTGAAGGAGGGGACCTAACTGAGGGAGGCAGGAGGTTGGAGGAAGTCCTGAAGAGGGAAACACTTCAATGGACATGATGTACATACATGAAATTATCAGTGCTAACCACAGTGTCATACACAGGAAGGTGGGAGGGAGAAGGAGTGGGGTGGGAACTGGGGGAGGGCTCAAAAAGTACTGTGTGCATGTATACCTCTATAGTCTTGAACTTTATCATGATATATTATTGTGATGCACCAATAAAATAAAGTAAAATAATGCTGGGGGTATGGCTCAGAGGTATTATGCCCCTGGGTTTAAATCCTCAGAACTAAAATAAAATAAAATGAAACAAAGTAGAATGGGAGTGAACCTACCATATGACCCAGCAATACCACTACTGGGTATATACCCACCAGAATGGAAACCAAATTATCAGAACA
>PVLC010011014.1:0-22520 GCA_004027655.1 Graphiurus murinus
TAGGAGGGGCTGGCGTGCAGGCTCGGTTCTCTGCTGTTCGGCCTGTTCCACCTCCTGGACAGCTGGGGGCGCAGTCGGACAATGATGGTTTGGATAGCTGCCTGTTTGTCCTTCCCGGATTGCTGAGGGGCGCAGGCTGGTGAGAGTCTGTCCAGATGGCCAGGTAGCTGGTTGGGGAGGGCTAGCAGGGGAGATGGTGTGCCGCCGCTCCACGGCACGCCAGCTCCCCGCCGATTTGCCCTTCCCCTCCCGGTCTCAGCACCTCCGCTCCCACCTCAGGCGCAGGCCTCCACCAAGAAGCTGCATTCCATCTCAGGCTCTGGGCGGTCACAGTTCCACGCTGAGGCGATGTGCCGGGATGGACCTCAGTCCCGAGGGTGCCCTCGCTGGATTCCCCGCTGTTCTGGTCTTCGCTTGGGTGCGGCACGGGGTAACAGGGGTGTTGTGTCCCGGGGCCCACCGTTCCCAGCGTCTGGGTGGCCCCCAAGGCTCCTGGTCCTGCCCTTCCACAGCCTACTTTCGCGGTGCAGAGCCCGACTTCTGCCTGCCCCGGCGGGGCCGGGCCGGCGGGGCCCGTGCAGAGCGCGGAGCGCGGAGCGAGGAGCGCAGATAGCTGCCGGTGGCGACTTTTCTTGTCCCCGCTCTGCTTTCTTGATCTTCTTTATTTGTTTGTGGTTCAAATTTCGCTTTTTTCCTTCTGTTGAAGAGATCTTTTTATGGTAAATTTAGATCCAAATCTCCGCGTTTGTGAAAAGACGGTTCACTCAGTCGCCATCTTGGATCCCCCCCCCCCCATTCTCATTCTATTTCTTTTTCTTTTCTTTTCTTTTTTAATATTGAGGTTTGACCCAGGGGTGTTTTACCTCCAAGTTACCCAGTCCTTTTTATATTTCATTTTGAAATAGGGTCTTACTAGATTGCTGACAGCCTCTCTAAATTGCTGAGGCTGTCCTCAAAAATACAATCATCCTGTCTCAGCCTCCCAAGTACAGGGATTACAGCTGTAAGCCACCACACCTAGATTTCTTTTTTATTTAATATGTCTATTTTAGCTTTATATATAATAGGAAGGAGCCTAAATTATATAAAATTAAATTATGTCTCACACATATTATCTTAATCCCAAGTGCTGCTATTATAAAGAATGATTTTTCTATAAACAAAGTATTTAAATCATAGGCCGAAGCAAAATGTGGTATACACCTGTAATCTCAGTACTTGGGAGGCTGAGGACAGGAGACACTCCCATTTGAGGCCAGCCTCAGCAATTTAGGGAGAATCTCAGCAACTTAGCAAGACCCTGTTTCAAAATAAAAAATAAAATCAGGGTGGGATGTAGCTCAGGGGTAGAATGCTCTTGAGTTCAATACCCAGTACCACAAAAACAAAACAAACAAACAAACAAAAACATAGGTCTTAAGTAACCAAAGCTAGTCTTGATTCATTTGCTTAGAGTGCTGTCACATGGGCCATAATGAACAACAAAATGAGGTTTATAAAGTAAAGAGGAAAGGCTCTTTCCACTTGTAACTTTGTAGAAAGGCAGATTTTCTAAGTTTTATTTTTCCCACACAATAGGAAATTCTTCATATTAAAAGTAAGCCATTTTAATTTAAATTCCATTTCTTTTAATAAGCCAAACAGAACACATTCCTGTGTCTCAGATGACCCAGACTTCACCAGTATCCAGACAATAAGGATGGGAGAAATGAATTAGATTGATGCAAAGGGCAGACTTTTTTTTTTTAATGTGGAGAAAAGAGTAAGGGCAATTCTCTTTCAGCTTCGTTTGCATATGACACAATATTTACTTTTGGAGTATGTAATTTTGGGGTATTGTTAGGGGAATGAAATCTCTGATAGAAATCACTAAGCAACTTGGGAGTGGAGGAAGCACCAAAAGTGAACTTCAGGCTTGGAGGTGACTTCCTGGGGATTTCCTCTCTACAGAACCATCCTAAGCATTGTTTATCCATCTACTCTTTCTCATGCACACTCTCTTGAGTCTCTAAATCCCACTATCCCCTGTCCCTCAAGTCCTTTCTGTTCCAAATTTCCTTATGCAGAAGCAGCTCTGTTCCTCATGATCAAATATCAGGTGCTAGATTATTGATGTGTCTCAGGTAACTGGACTGTGAGTGTTTTCTCTTGCTTAGCACACAGAAGATCTGAAATGGGTCACAGTCTTCACCTTTGAATATAATTCAGCAATCAACAGTATAAAGGTTCTTAGCAATCACTGGATGAAAATAGTAATTCCAAAATAATTTGAAATATTGGGAGAGGTCTTAAAATACCTTCTTAGAGCAATTTTTCAAACCAAATACTTAAGTGCCAAATATTCCTAAATGGAATTGCTAATGTAAGTGCCAAATATTCGTAAGTAGAATTGCTAATGTAATTCTAGTAAATGTAAGATTCAATGGATTATGTAATATAAAAGTACTTGATTTCCCTTCATCTGTAACTATTTTCTGAAACTTCAAAGCATGCACTAACACTAGCAATTCTTTTTGATTCATATTAGATGGTGCCGGTCAAGCAAATAGTGTCTACTTATTCCTTAGAATGAATAAAAGTGAATGTTAATTTTTCTGCATTCAATAATAAAAGGTTTGGGGAAGTGTTAAAGGCTATGCACTACTGAAGTACTTTAAAAATGATTTTATAAACAAATGTAGAGGTACACTAATGTATTATATTGAGTGCTTTCCTTTTAACCTACCAAATTACTTATCTTTGGTGAATAGAAGCAAGCTATGTTTAGTATTGGTCTTTCTTTTGTTTTTTAGATTCTGCATTTTGCCATATTGTAATTCTTTTGTTCTCAGTCTTGAGTGCTGAGCTAGTTTCCTTTAAACTGAACTTATTTAACTCAAGATATTTTGGAAACAAGTCTCTTCCAATTATAAAAGCATGGAAAATATTTTTTTCTGCTCTTGCTTTACTGGAGTTTTTCGAGTTTATTTTGCTTTTGATAATTTGCAAAGATACTGGAATAGTGATTAGAGCAGTTGAATTTATGTGGTTGAAAGGGTTGTTTCTCAAGTTGGTTTTATATAAGAAAGGAACAGCTACAAGTCAAAATATACTATTAAGATTATCTTCCCAAGTTTCTCTGTATTCAACTTTACAGAAAAGTGGCTGCAATAGTACGTGAGTGAAGGAGACTGCCTGCTTACAACTGTCTCTAGTCTTTTTATAAATAACCTCCAACAGATGCCTACTGCATAACCATTATTATTTCAGTTGCTCACTCATTTTTCAGTCATCTATTTATTTGGTCATTTCTTCAATATACAGTTACTAATATTTCCTGACAATAAGTTATCCCTTGATAAAAACATTTTCTGCTGAAAACAAAAAGTCAGGAAATACATTAAGTCATCTAATTTGGCTTGGTATTGTTACTGGTTTATTTAACACATAGTGGAGGATTACTGCAATCATCCCAAAGGTCAATGTGAACATGATTTATTTCAATTATAATACTGAATTTCCAAAAGTGAGATGGTGCTATGCCATTGAAATTAATCAGTGTTATTTATTTATCTATTTTTGTATTACATTGTCTTCAAAGGATCATTAGTACAGAAAGAAAATTCAATACTAGCGGAGTCTCACTTCAGATCAATCCTTGGAAACATATTCACTCTGCTTGATAAAATGTTCATCTTTTAAAAAGCATATTTTAGTGAAAATGTAGACTAATGTGCTTGGCTTTATCTTAGTACTTTAGGACAGGCAACATATGGGCATCATTATTGAAGAAACAGCATCCTGTCAATAATCCCTATCAGCTCATTTACTGTCCTTGAAAACATTTAGTTTATTTAGGGATGTGAAGCCCTTTATTGATAACAGTCCAACTAAAGGTTAAAATGAGCTAAAAGCAATAATTGATTTAAATGCTACACCAAACTCAGAAAGAGTGAGTTTATTTATTTTTTTTCTTTTAGTGAATCAACCTTATGGAACACTGTGATAAGCAAAATTTTTCTATTTTGGTATTACTTTACTGATGATCAATTAATATTTTATTAGAATTTTCATCCTGTAATGAGTAGCAAACATGGAATTGAATGTTTTACTTCGTAATAGGATTGAACCCAGGGGCATTCTACTTCTGAGATATACCCTGAACCTTAATTTAGTTTTTATTTTGAAACAGAGTCTTCTGAAGTTAGAGGGCCTCACTAAGTTGTTGAGGCTGGCCTTGAACCTACAATCTTCCTGTGTCAGCCTCCCAAGTACTGGGATTACAGGCATGCACCACCATACTTGGCTATGGATGTTTTTAAACAATGTTTCATAATGTATAAATATTTATTAATTGATACTATTTGTTTTTTTCAAATCTATTATGAGTCTCAGGAAAAAATCAATTATTTGTTCATTTAATTCAGCCTATTCCAAAATATCCACTAACATGACAAAATATAATTTTCCCTTCATCTTTTAATAACCATATTTTATCATAAAATTATATTTATATTAACATAATGGGTAAAAAACAATGAGAATCCCATGTAAATATATAGAATTTAGTTAGCATGTAAATATAAAGCCATACTCCAGAGGAAAGACAGGCTAGAAGGCAGATATTTGGCTAACATATTTCTACAAACAACTTATAGTGCTTTTTACCTTAAAATGCAGAATATTCATTAGATTCCAATTTGCAATAAAACAAAGACTGAATCTGTTCTGAATCTTGCTATAATTCCAGAATGAGCTTGGTACACAGTAGGCATTCAAAACTATTTTTTGATTGAATGAATCATTAACATAAATTCCACAAACACTCATCAGGTACCATGAGAGTTAAGTGACACCTGTCTATTTAGAATAGTTTATAGTATTGTTAATCATTAAGAATTTTCAATATATAAATCCTTAATAAAAGTTCACATATAAAAATGTATATTATATCACATTTTTTTTTTCAGTACTGGGGATTGAACTCAGGGGCATTCTACTTCTGAGCTATACCCCCAGCCCTATTTTTATCTTGTTTGCATGACTATGTTTACAATGATAAGACAAATTGGTTTTTGTACTCAATATGTTTTTATCTGAACTACTAGAGAAAATTAGAATAATCTTCATATGCAAGGAGATGATATTGTATGTACACACAATATATAATCATATTTATTTTGGGGGATGGTACTAGCAGTTGAACCCAGGGGAATACTATCTCTTGTCTACAATAGTCCTTTTTTATTTTGAAACAGAGTCTCCTTAAGTTGCTGAGCCTACTTTTGCTAAGACTAGCCTGGAGCCTGCTGTCCTCCTTGTCTCAGCCTCTCAAGAACTGGAATTACAGGCATAAGTAATATGAGTCAATAATAATATTGAATATTAACTAAAAATATAGAAAATATACTTTAAAATAAATTATTTTAAAAATCTACATTATTGACATCTGAAAACATAGAATACACATGGATTCATAATTTTTTTTTACTTTTTGTATATTTATTTTTTATTGGTGCATTGCAATCATACATCATGATGAAGTTCAAAGTGATAGAGACATACATGTACACAGCGCTCAGTGAGCCTCCCTCCAACTCCCACCCAGTTCCCTCACCCTCTCCATGCACAGCAATGAGATTAACATTCATAATTTTGTGTATGTACATCAATGTCCATTGAAGTGTTTAATTCATCAAGTCTCCCTCTCCCCATCCATCTCCTTCCCTTTGGTCTCCTCCATCACTCCTTTTTCTAGAAACTAGTTTGTGTCCCAATTTTTCCCTAGCTTCCACATTTGAGGGAAAATATATGACCTTTCACTTTTTTGACTGATTAATCTTACTAGTTTGTATCCCAATTTTTCCCTAGCTTCCACATATGAGGGAAAATATATGACCTTTCACTTTTTTGACTGATTAATCTTACTTGGCATAATATATTCAAAATTTTGTTCTTCTTCCTGGATGAATAGAATTCCATTGTGGAATCTTCAGACACTCAGCACTAAATTTGTAAAATTTGCTGAGAGTCCTATAAAGGAATAAAATATTCACTTCATAATGTTAATGATATGAAAGTTCTGCATTAAGGCAATCAGAAAGAGCAAACAAAAACAACATCAATTTCTTTGAATCAGTAGCATTTTAGCCCCAGATAGTCTAAGTCTTGGTTGCATGATTCTTAACTTCCTTAATATAAAATGGGAAATACAATGTTTGTCCTGGAGAATTGGTATGAGGATTAGAGGAACAGTAGGTGCTAAATTATTTTAATTAGCACCTCTCCTCTCACTACTAAGACTACTATTTATATAGACAGAATATTTTTTGTTGTGAGCATCCTAAAAGTTGCACTACTTCTAAACTTTCATGTGAGAAACCTGAGGCTCAGAGAGAGGAAGCGACTTTCCAAGGTCAAAATGATCATTTATTTCCAAACTAGCACTGAAAGAGAATTAATCCTGTACTTAAAAACTGGATTCTAAAGGCAGAATGTCATGCTTCAAATCCTGGCTCATTTACTTGCTTACTTACTTAGGAAATTTCCCTGGGTTGTACCTGGGTGACCTCACATGTAAAATGGGAACAATAATATACCTACCTTAAGTTGTTGATGAGAAGAATTCTGTGAATAAAATGCATATAAATTTGTTTTATGCTTTCTGAAACCAAAATAACCTTATAAATATTGGCAAAGGCTTTTCAGTTTTGCAGTCCACGTACCTTATAGTATTTTGACTAACTGAAGGAAGCATAACTTTCAAAATAAAAATATATTTTGGCAAAGCACTTATAAAATAAAATTTTATTAAGAAAAAATGAAAAATGCTAAATGCCATGCCTATGTGTATATACACTGCATTTGTATTCATATATATTTTATACTCTATACAGAAATAAAAGTAGTTTATTTTTCTTATTAAAATGGAAATCTGTGAAATGAAAAATCAAGACTTACCTCAAAAGCACACTGGAATACCCAATGTGAAGTTATTAAAGTACTTTGCAAGTATAAAGTGCAAAACAAATCTTTCCCATAATACATTGAAATGTTGTCATAAGGAAAAAGTTGTTATTTTTATTTATATGCGTGTAAGGAAAAGCGATAGCTTATTAGCCATATAATTATTAAAGCAATTCTAAAGGCATGCATTAGAATTATTTCCTTGTTAAGAAAAAGCCTACAGGTATTTGAAGATAACCATTTCTTTTCCCTATTTTTTTTTTTTTGATACTGAGGATTGAACTCAGGGGCATTATACCTTCGAACTACATCTCCAGCCCTTTTTATTCTTTATTTTGAAACAGGGTCTCACTAATTTGCAGAATACCTCACTATGTAGCTGGATCCACGAACCTGGATCCTCTGGCCTCAGCCTCCCAAATGCTGGGATTACAAGCCTGTGCCACCATGCCTGGCTTCTTTCCCCTATTTTAAGATCAGTTAATAAAAAACATGTTTTGGAGCTTAAAAACTTTCTATTGAATATATATCTATATATTTATTTGCTTTCCAAAGTCTAGGCAGTTGTATACAAACAATCACTTAGAATAAAGCAGAAACTTCTGTCTTTTTTTTATTTTTCTTTTTTTCTCCTATGTTTTCAAAGCAGTTTCACAGAAGGCTGATGAGTTAGTAATTGGCTCTATATCTTGTATTCACTTTGCTCACAGGCAAAAATTGTTTATCGAGTCTTGCTTTTGTAGGCAATTCAGTACCAAATTACTGTTTAGTCAATTGAAAAATGTCTTAGGAGTGTTTCTACCTTGCTAATCTACTGGACCCAAAGTTGTTAACCTTCAACTTTTAAAATATAGGGCAGAGCAATAGCCATTTATGACAAGATTCAAAATCTATGTTAAATATTACTTTCTAGTTATAAGGTCAAGTATTCTTTACATTTTGGGATAGATTGCTCCATTTAAAAAAAAATAATCTAAGCACATAGATTTTCATGAAACATGGAAATGATTTAATTTCTATTTACCATCTCATAGAATAGCACTTCTCAAAAATATAAACTTAAAATACCAATTTAATCATATTTTTCTTAGTCTTTAGGATTCATATTGCATAAGGTACAGTATTACTAAACAATGATATGTTAAATCATGATAGCACTGGTATATAGAGAGGGCACCTCTCACATCACTGAGAATTCTATTTTTGTTGCAGTTCTGTCTGGTCAACTTACACATTTTAAATTTGTAGTGCTTTAAAATAATTTAAACACACAAAGTGTGTTCCCTTTTTATTATGCATGAAAATTATTTGAATTATATTTGTATGACTAAACCAGATAGAGTTTAGAGGGGGGATATATATTGGCTAATGAGAAAAATCCATCCACATAGTATGTGAACATTTGCATAGTATGCACAGGCAAATAGGGTTTTGTATTTAGAAACAAGAGAAATATCCCCACATTTATTTCTTTGTTTTCCTGAATGTACTTTTAGATACATATAGCAAGCAGCTTATATACTGACATGCCTGAAACTCAAAGGAATTTTGGAATATATGTATAGCTCCCTTGAAGAAGAGTGCATTATAAAGGGTAAGGAAGAGAGAGAGGAAGAACTTTCTTTAAACAACTCATCTTAGAGTGTGGCTACAAATCTCAATTTAAACTACTGTCTCTCATTCATAAATTCATGAATTCATGGTTTGGTAAAATGGTTAAAAGAAGGGGCAGAGATTATTTTTTTAAAAATGAGGACAAAATTAGATGTTTTTAAAAATTTTTAAAGCATCTCATTTCACTAAGTAGCTTGATTTTGTTTTTTTCTGAGAACAGACACTGTTTATTATGTGACCAAATTATAAGAGTGCCCTGGTAGACTGTCAAGGCAATTTATTTCTTATAGATTTTGCTACCGCCACTCTTGCAGATTAATTCATGGTTCAGGTAGCCCCATGCAATACATGGTTCCACAATCCTCAGCATGTTAAGTGAGGCCTTGTTGTGCTTAACAAAGGTGGCACTGAAGATCTGGTGAAGGCAGAGAAGCTGCAACACCTTATGCACCATTGGGCTCACACCATTGATGCCTCTGATATTAATGACAAATGCCAGTTTGGGTTCCGCAGGTACATAGAGGTTGCCAGATTTTATTGCCATCCTAGTCACACAAATCTCAATTCCATACATCTGCCTATATTACTTGAGATCCTGCTTAGCTTTTTCATAATTAAGCTTCCTCTTTGCTTTCCTAAGCATATTTTGGGAAAACTTCTTTCTCAGCTCTACAAAATTCTTTCTCTTTTTCTTAAAGGTTTCTGTCACAGCAAAAACCTTTTTCCTTCTCTTCAGCACCCTCCATGTTTCCAGCTGGAAAGAGGCAGTTTTTAAAAAATTCCCAAGCCAACTTCCTTATTCTGAAGAAAGAGTCCACCATATAAATTAATAATTAATACCATGAATCAATCAATCTATGTTTTCCTTATAGTTGTGGGGATAGAACCCAGAGCTTCATATCTCTATCACTGATCCCATGTTAATCAGTCTCTCTTAAGTTCTTTTTCTCAGCATGCCTTATTTATTGATGGTGGGGTTCTCAATATATTTTTCCTAGCTCAAAGAAAATCATGGCTTATAGACAGAAAATAGTAGCTCTACATTTCTAGATATCCAAGATTTCTCTTTTATCGATTAAGATGTATATACATTTATATATACATGTACATACACACACATATATACACATACATATGTGTATATATATGAAATACAATGAAAGAAGATAGAGCCAGGAAAGATTTTACTTGCTTAGTGATCCTATTTTATGTGTATATACACACTTGTGTATACACATTTGTATACACACAAACGTGTATATATATGTGTGTATGTATGTGTATATACATATATATGTGTGTGTGTGTGTGTGTGTGTCTGTGTGTGTGTACAATTTTAAAAAGAGCCAAGATTTTCTTCTTACTCTTACTTTCAGGATAAGAAATGCTGAGGCTCAACAATCATTTATTCTTCACTTAACCTGTGCCAAGTACTTTACTAGATACTAATAAAAAAAAAAGCTGTCATCTCCTTGACACCTTATCGTTTCTGAAGATAACAATAAAGATACAATATGAAATGAGTACTAAATATATATAAAGTACAGAGTTAATACAGAGAAGGAATTGCATAGCTATCTAGTAGAAACAGAGGAAAATAAAATAAGGCATGGAGAAGGAATTAGTGCTTGAGCATTATCTGAATAGGGGTTTAAAGAAATTATAGCAATTTCCCAAGAAATAAGACTGAAGGGAGAGGAAAAATATTTAGGTAAATAGTCATAGGATGAAATGTTGTTTAGAGGAATTGAATAGTTTTGCATGGCTATATAATAATTTATGTCACTTCCTGGGCCATTTTTATAAATTGCCTATTCTGTCCTAGAACTATGGAATTATACTCTTTAAATCTGAAATCCAAAGACATGTATTTTTTCAGCTTGCTTAGTGATCCTGTCTATTTTAATGTTAGAGAAAAGATATGACTACAAGAGCCACATACAGTAAACTTGAAGCATTTCATCAGAATGCTGCCCTGGGGTTATGGCATTGGATCACCATGATGAATTCTTACTAAGAGAATGATTCCTGAGGTTGTGGACTGGCTTCTGAAGTCAGAAGGACAGGCTATGACCATGATGCTTATATTGAAGGAATAAGTGCTGAGAATTTGGACCACTCCTAATTACAATAAGAATGGAGTGAAGGAGTCAGACAGGACAGGTCTCTAAGTATTAAAACACACGATCATAGAAACTCTGTTGCGTTGACTTTTTCACAGTACCTACTCACTGTTCTTTAGCTGTCAATACAAGAAGGACTTAACTTCCAATGTTACACAAACCATGGTTTTGCCAGTCCAGTGATTCAAAAGGCACATTCTCTATATGACCAAGCCTATTCCTGTGTGCCTCAGAGGATAAGTTTCAGTGTCCTCTGGTTTACTTATTTCATCTCAGCACAGCTATCAGAGTCAAGCTTATCTTAAGCATGACCTTTCTGGAGAATATATATTAGTATGGCTAAAATAAAAGGGCTGGGGTATAGGTCTACCTTTTATTTTATGTATATAAAAGTCCATCTACTTGTCTATTTATATGTATAAAATAAAAATGGCTAGATGTGTAAGTCTACCTTTTTTATATAGAAAGCTGGGGATACGTATATGCGTATGTATGTATTCTCTCTATGCTGTTTCTATCCTTATCATTTTTGACTAAAATATCTCACTTAAGTTTATTTGGTCCTCATAGTCCAGGACAGCAACTGCCCTGTATTCCAGAATTAGTGATATATACTATATTCTCTTCCTGGTGTGTGTGTTTGCTTGCTTGCTTGCTTTATATTTCCTTGCCTGAGATTTTTGTTTGTTTGTTTTTGTACTGGTGATTAAACCCAATTCTACTTCTGAGCTATCCCTTATTATTTTTTATTTGGAAATAGAATCTCACTAAGTTGCTGACAGGCTCACTAAGTTGCTGAGGCTGTCCTCAAACCTGCAATCTTTCTGTCTCAGCCTCCCAAGTACTGGGATTACAATCAATTCTGAGATTCATTTTTTATCTTCTATGCCTGCTAAGGTTCAAAACCCATTAGTGTATTCTAAGAGTGTTAGAAACATCTTTATATCCCTGTTCTAAATTAATTTTAACTACCAATACCTACATCAAAATAAGATTTTATAGTATTCTTAGAAAAATCATTTTGCATATGTTATAGGAGACAAAACCATAAATCCACAAAGGACAGAGACTCATTATTAACTGGGAATACTTAAGTGTGTAGTTACTATGAGTCAAGCATTTTGTATAAACTAATGACAGTAAAATTCATGATTTGAAGAGATTTTTCAACTTATTGAAAAGACTGAATGTATGTACATTAAAAAGATAATTAATGTTAAGGAACAGTGTAAAAACAGAATATACAGAAAGAAAACTAAACTCAAGCCTCATTCAGCAGTTTAATATTAACTTTCAGGAAAGCATTTAGGCTCACATACTTTATTTATAAAACTTACAAAATAATACCTACCTTTATGGGCTTTCTGCAGCTAAGTAGCAAATGAAGTTATTCAGTCATTCAACAAGTACATATTAAACTAGAAACATTGTGCCACACTGAGTATTAGGGAATAGAGACACAGTGTAGCACCAGACAAGGGAGATTCCTGCTTTCTTAGAGCTTGTATTTTAATGGGCAAAATGAAAGGGAAATATACACGAATGAATTGACAGTAAAATACCAAAAATGAAACAAGTATAGATGCCCTAAAGCAAGAATAGCTTGATCTGTTTAAAGAACAGAGAGAAGGCCATTATGACTGGAATACCAAGACACAAATGATAATACAATGAGAAAGGCTGGAAATGATCACATTGCTTCAATTTTTTTATATGCTAAACATTATAGTAAGCACCTTTCATATATGAGCATCTTAATACTGACATAGGGACTGCTATCATTATCTTAATTTTACAAGTAAGAAACTGGTATTATGCTCTAGGCTGCATATCCTATATACCGGGCATGCCCAAGATAAATCATTCTATTGCTAAATTTAATGTTAATTAGGGAAGGGAGTGATCCAATTAAGAAAGATTACATAAAAAAAAAAAACTAATCTAGCATTCCTTGTACATTTTATGCAAAATTATACATGGATATGCATGCATGCAAAAATTAGAAAATATAAGTATTTTCTTACCCTTGGAGATGATCAAACATATTAAAAATGAAATACTACACTAATATGTAAAGAATGATTTTATTTCAAAATCAAAACCAATCATATATATTTTTTACTTGTAGTTGTATAACCATAAAGGAGCATATACACCAAAATTAATAATGTTGGATATCTCTAAAGAAAGAGTTGAAAAAAAACATGGGGTTTGGGTTGTAGCTAAGTGATAAAGCACTTATCTAGTATGCATGAAGCTCTGGGTTTGATCCCCAGCACCACACACAAAAAAAGAAAGAAAATAAATTAAAACTAGAATGATAGAATAGTGAAAGGGAGAATGAAAAGCAAACTTTTTTTTTTTTTCTCATCTGTTAGTAAGTTTGTAAAATATATGCTAAACAAAGTGGAAAGAAGCACAAAGATTCTGGCATTAAACTGGACCATATGACTCTTCAAAATTGTGGGTTAAAAACTGTAGGAATTAATTATCTTTTTTTTATTTTTTATTTTTATTTTATTTTTTTGTGGTACTGGAGATTGAACTCAGGGGCATTCTACCTCTGAGCTACACCTCCAGACCTTTTTTTTTTTATTCTTTATTTTGAAACAGGGTCTCACTAAGCTGTGGAGTGCCTCATAGGTAGCTGAGGCTGGCCGCAAACCCAGATCCTCCGGTCTCAGCCTCCCAAATGCTGGCATTACAAGCATGTGCCACCACGCCCGGCTATCATTTTATATAGAACAATATGGTGCTTATCTTAATAGTTGTGAATTGTTAAAACATTCTTGGTTTTTTGCCTGCTTAAGACATGTTAGATATTTTAAACCCATTCTGAATACCAATCTTTTGTAATTTTCCACAATTCTCAAGGTTTATTAGCCCTAAATCCTAAGAAATCTGAATTATAATCAATTTATTGCAATTACTCTTACTTTGATTTTTGTACCATACTGTATGAATGTTTCTTTCAGGATCATCTTATTCTAGAGTCTTATACTCCCCTTAGTGATAGCAAGTGATTTTGGAAGCTATTCTTTTAAGTGTTCTTTACCAATGTGTTATTTATACATTTCCCTATCTAAGTATAATAATACAGAGTGGGTAAAATTATGGATAAAACAAGTGTGGCCATTAGTTGAAATCTTGAGGCTTGTTAATGGATAAATAAGAGCATATTGTAGCATTTTCTACTTTTGGATATGTTTCAAATTTTTCTTTAAACAAGTTAAAAGGGGCGTGGTGGCCTGGTGATGCGTGCTTGTAATTCCAGTACTTGGGAGGCTGAGACAGGAGGATCACAGGTTCACAGCCAGCCTCAGCTACTTAGTGAGGCCATCTGCAACTTAGTGAGACCCTGTTTCAAAATATAGAAAAAAAATAGGACTGGAGGTAGAATGCACCTGAGTTCAATCCCCAGTACCACAAGAAAAAAAAAAAAAAAGTTAAAAGAGGAAAGAACTATATGGAGAAACTGGGATAAGAACTTCCAAGTTTTAAATTTCGGTTATCAGTATGTTCAAAGTTAAGTTTAGTAAAAATGTTGAAGAATGGCTGAACTGAATTATTAATATATATTTTTTTGGTATTGTGATAAAATGCATGGACAGAAAACTTCTAGAAACTGAAGCTTAATCAACTAAGAGTTTATTTTTTTCTTAGGTGAAAATTATCTGGAGCTGGATAGCTCAGGATAGTGCAGTACCTGGATGATATCACAGATGTCCTAGTATTCCCACATTTCTTAGCATATGACTTTGGTCTTCATGGTCACATGAAGGTTCCCTCATCTCAAACTTCACAACTGCATTATAAACACCAAGCAGATGGAATCCTCAAGAAAGAGTCTAGATAAGGAAGGCAAAACCCTCCATATTCCTTTCTAGGACCTTGTCCAGAATTGTGTCATGGAGAAACTCTTAGCTGCAAGGGAATCTAGGACATTAAATTAAAGTGGGAAAAATTGGATCCCTTAAGCAAATTGAAGAATACTGAAAGAGGAAGGGAAAAAAGTGGGTAGACAGGTAATAATAGTTTTTAGAGTTCACTCATTTGGCCTAGCAATATCTTTAGGCAAACCTCTTCACAAACATGGAACCAAATCACCCCACCCACATCCTTTGGAGGGACAATGGTCTGAAATCAAATCTGATTTTTATATGGTACCCAAAGTTCAGAATTTTACCCTTATCTCAAACAGAGTCCTATTGTTAAGATTTCTGCAGTGTTTTTGTTAAGGAAATAGGAATGCTTGCATATTTCTTGTTAAGAGGAGGCATATTCAGGAAATAGGAATGCTTCCAGATTTCTTATTAGAGTAGGCACATTCAGTGAAAAGTATTGAAGAAAGAGGAGTAGAAATAGACCAAGTCAGAGGATATTGCAAAATTCAGATGAGAGATATTCAGGCAATGTGAAACTTAATCAAAACAGTGAAGAGCTAAAGAGAAGTTTGGAGATAGACCTCACTAGATAATTGAATGGATCAGAGAAGATCAGGCAAAGATGGTTAATGAGAGCAAAATAAAAGCCAAAGCTTAAACATGTGATGAATGAAGGAAAACTTCACATTTGCATTCTCTAAAACTTTTATTATTGTAATGGAAGAATCAGAGATTATAATGTACATCCTTCTCAATGTAACAACAGTACAATCTTTTACTCCTGAATACTACTCTTAGACTTACAAAGAATGTTAATGGATAATAACAGATATTGTCTAATGCTTATCATGAGTAATACAATTATTCATAATAAGGTTTCATGAGGAATATTTCAACCTTTACTCAATCATTACCACAATCTAATAATAAATTATACATATTTCCTTTTATAGATGAAGAAGTTATTTAGAAAAGATCACACAACTGGGATTTATACTTAGTTTTGCATTGCTACAAAAGACAAAAGATGTGTCTTTCTTACATTATTATACTACATCCCATACATTATCATTCAATATCCTCATGTATTTAAATTTTCATAGATGAGATATTCAACACTAAAGCATCTCTAAATTTTAGTGTGGATGTAGAAGTTGTATAAGAAAAGAAATTCCCTTCTAGGAATCTTAGACAGCTCTTAACACTTGCCCAAGCCACCCTACATCCTAAGATATTGTTAGCACATTAATATTGACAGAGAAAGAAAAGAACTGATAAGAGGAGAGTGGTTGGTTGAAGTGAAAGCTATTGGAGCATAACTCTATGCTAAAGTTAAAGACTGTGGGTTGCATAATTGTAGGGCTTCAGAATTGAAGCAATTCAAACAATGCTATATGTGTCTATATATGAATGTATCGCTACCAATCTCACTAAAATGTACGGGGAGAGAGGGGAAAGGAGAGGACTGAAATGCAGAAGGAAACATGAAGTGCTATGTTCATGCATGTTTGTATCACTTTGAACCTCACTATGATGTATAATTACAGTGAACTAATAACAGTAGATGTAAAATATTAGAACTGAATCATAGTTTCAGTGCCACCAACACACCCCTTCTTTTACTTCTCACTTCCTCTTTGCCTCTGTTTTTCCTTGGTGCTCATTCACTCTCTCAAATTAAAAAAAAAAAAAATGAAACAGAAAGCATTTTTTTTTCAATACTGGAGATTGAACTCAGGGGCATTCTACCTCTGAACTATACCCACAGCCTTATTTTTTATTCTTTATTTTGAAACAGGGTCTTACTAAGTTGTGGAGTGCCACACTAGGTAGCTGAGGCTGGCTGCGAACCTGGATCCTCCGTTCTTAGCCTCCCAAATGTTGGGATTACAAGCATGCGCCACCACACCCAGCTCTTTTTGGACTTAATAAAGAGATTTATGATTAGTTTTGCATTTCTACAAAATGTCCAAGATAATTATTTAAGGAAAAGAATAGGATTGTTAATATAGTGATCTCTGACCACAATATTTATAAGTCTTATAAGGGTTAAGAACAAAAGATTTTTATTTTATAAGGAGAAATAAACAATGGTAGAAGTTGGACAAAATGCTGGCATGATTGGATGGCAGATGGGAGAAAATTTTATTTTGAGGCCTGAATATTCTCATGAGTGGTTGTATGCTGCTCTAGACTGAAGGTGGGTCAAAGTTCAAGAGTATGAAGAACAGAGAAAAATCTAACAAAAGTTTTATTAAGAAATATTTTTCTCCAGTTGATCAGTAGGGATAAAACAGTTCAGCTACTTATATATGAGGCAGCAAACATGAACATGGAGGATCTGAGTAAACATGGGAGAGTTTCTTAACCACTGTTTTCCAGGATCACAAGACTTGCATAAATTAAACATAGTAAACTCCTACCACAGATATTTCCCTTTGTTGTGGTTATTCCCACACATACCTTTGTGAAGTTAGCAATTAAAGGTAAAAGAGATCTATCAATCCTTTTCTAATTTGGGAAATTCTGTTTGGTGATGTCAAGATGTCACATGCCAATATATGTGTTCAGTGAAAATAGGGACAATGATATAATGTGCTGGTTCTACAGGGCAGAGTAGAGAGACATTTCAATCTGTTATTTGTAGGATTTTTCCCTAGAGAAAAGAAAATACAATTACTGGAACTAGAAGGATAATAAATTATAATGGCCAGCCAAAGACAATAACTACTATAATATACCACACCTTATTCCTTTTCAAAGTATGTTTTTATTGCTTCATTGTAACCATACATCATATATTGTTCTTTAGTGTGATAGAAACATTCATGCATATAGCACCTGGTGCAATATCCTCCAGATCCAGTTCTATTCCCTCCCTTCCCCATTCATAATATTAAAATTGGTATTAGCTGGGCATGGCAGTGCATGCCTATAACTCTAGTACCCAAGTACTAGAGGCGGACTGATGGAAAATTAAAACTTGTTATTAAACAGTTGTAAGAATAAACATAAGAATGTAATAAATGGCATATATTACTTTAAATTTGATAACCAGGGCATATGTAATATACATTTTGATTATATTATGGGTGAAATTAGATATTCAATGGTTATAAATCTCAATGAGATTTTAAATTTTTAAAATTAAATTGGAAACAGAAAATAGGCAAAGCTTGAAATATTACTAAAAGTGATAACAAAATGAGACCTTTTGAATTTTCAGAAAATATCACAGAAACAAAGCCACTTTTACTTTGATTTCCATAGAGAAATTTGGTCACATTCAGATGAACTGGATTTTAATTATTTCCAAATGAGCATTTGAGGAGTTGGAGCCTTTAAGAGCTTTTAAAAAAATTAGCAAAATAGATTTTAAAGTGATAGGAATTAATCACTATTACAACATTGTCAAATTCTCTCTATTGCTTTTGACAGAAGAATGATAAAATAAAAATGTGTATGGTTCCAACTATAAGAAATTATCACTACCACTTTTCTTATGTGAACCTCTATTGGTATTAAAGGAATGTGATAATTTTTTATTATGCTTTTATTGGTACATTATAGTCTCACATCATAATGTAAATCATGTTGACAGTGACAAATATCCACACAGCACTTGACGGGCTCCCCCTACCTCCCCATTTCCCTCTTTCCCAATACAGAGTACTGGGAATGCTATTGTTATATTCACATATGTACAGATCGTCGATGGTAATATTTCAGGTAGTGAACCTCAGTCTTCCCCTCCCCCTTCCCTTAGACCACTTCACTGGTTCCAATGAGGTTGCTCCTCCATTATGTGGAGTCCCTCTGGTGTCTATTACTCCCTAGCTTGTGCATATTAGAGAAAGGATATGCTCCTTCACTTTCTGTGACTGGTTAATCTCCTTTAACATAATTTTCTCCAGGTCCTTCCATTTCTTGAAAATGACATAATTTTATTCTTCTTTATTGCTGAGTAGAATTCCATTGTATTTCCTGTAATTTTGCAATACATTCATCTGTTGATCGACACCTAGGTTGGTTCCATAATTTGGCTATGGTGAATTGTGCTACTATGAACATAGGTATGCATATATCACTATAGTTCTTTGATTTGGGCCCCATTGGAAAGATACCCAGGAGTGGGATAGCTAGATCATATGGTGGATCCATTCCCAGTTTTCTAAAGAATCTCCACACTGATCTCCACAGCAGCTGAACTAATTTTCAATTCAACCAACAGTATAGAAGATTTTGTATTTCCAAATCCTCCTTTCCTCTGCATATTCTTTCACTTGGGGTGTATAAAAGGTAATAACAGTAGTTGGGCTATTCACTCTCCCTTTTTAAATGTCCAATATGCAGGAACGGGGAGTATTATTGCAATTTCTCCTTTGTAGTTCTCATTGATGATGCCTGTATGGACTGCAATGCCTTTCATAAACAAACTGCTCTTTTCTAGGATTAGTGCCATTATATCAGGAGGAATACGTCCCCAATATCTCATGGCTAATTTATAGGAACATTGAGACACTTTAATAGTCATATCAGTAGTACAAGGAATATCCAGGGCAGCACTCCCAGCAGTGGTTTCTGCTAAGGACAACACAGATGGTGCCAAGACACCCATCTCTGTCAGGAATAAAATTTCTCCTCCTAATTTTGCTGCAGGGCTGGAGGAAGTCACCTCCACCCATTTCCAGGCAGAGTATTCTTGGCATTTGTTAAGTTAATCAAAGGATTGCCATCTTTATTATATTTAAAACAGCTTTTTTTTTTGTATCCAGTGTTTTCCCTTTCTACATTTGGGACACAATCCTGGCTGTGGTCTGATCTTAGCATTGGGAGAAGGGTCTGCCAGAGGGGCTCTGCACTGTTTTTTTGTTTTGTTTTGTTTTTTAATGTCCTGTCTTGCAGCAATTGAAGCATTTAGCATTCATTTGTTTCTAAATAACAAAGGTTTCAAGGTAGGCTAACTTGACTCTTATGCTTAAAAATGCCCACATTTCTACAGAGCTTCATATAATCCATGACATTACCAGCTTCCCTTTTTAGCCTGATTAAGTCCTGGCAATCTTCATTAGCATTATCAGAAGAAGGCTGATAGTAAATCCTGTAAATCTTGTCCCTTGACCTGCTTTTCATAGTATCTTTTAGTTTACTGATGAATTTAGCATACAATTATGTAGGGCCTTGTAAAATTTTTGAATAGCTAGCTCCAAAATCTGTTACCATGGCTACTTTCATCCATGCCACCAATGCAACATCCCAAACATGGGGCAGAACTGTGGGTGAAACATTTTGAACCTGAGGATCAGTATTAGAGCATCGGCCAGTGCTGGTAAGCATCTCAAAAGTAACATGACCTGGATTACCCTGTAGTGCCAACTGCCAGATTTTCATGGGCTTCATTGGCTAACCACATCTGCCACTGCAAAAATTGTGATTTAAATAGTGGAGGTTTTCCCTAAGCCTCTCCCCTTTGCATGTTTTGGTCGAATATTTAGCATTTGAAAAGGCAACTCCAAATAATCTGGCAACCAACAGGAGGAATAAAGAAGACATGCTCCCCTTAGACAACCCAGCTCTTCTCAATCCTCTCATCATCAAGCAGACCTGAAGGCTCTTATCAAGGTGCAGAGGGTGTGAGCCAAGTGGGTGATTCACATCTCTCCAATTTGTCTGTGGTGCCCAGAGTTATCAGCATGGCCATTTTAACTTTCGCTTTTGACTGTACAGGGAATATATCTTTTTTAGCATCTTTGCCTAATTTTAAAGTTTCATTATCTTATTCATACTCATGTAATGAGTCAGTCATCAATTTTTCCTGATCTATAATCTCCTCATCATTCTGTACCATATCAATAACAATCCAGATTAAAGCCTATGTGGCCCAAAATTGTACCAATATTCACTCCCTCTACCGGTATGCCTTAGCACATTTTGCTTTATTCTTTTCCAGACTTCTTTATCCAAGGTACCCTTCTCAGGGAACCATGGGTTATATTCACAATCTGCCAACAATCAAGTAATTGAGACTTAGATACCTGTGCCCAACTTTTCTTTAAAAAGTGGTGTACCAGCTTTACATATGGGATGACTTTCCCCTGATTTTGCCCCATTATTCCTACTTACCTCCTTCTGTAGGGGTCTCCACAGTTCTTTTCCTTCAGAAAGCCTTCAGATCCCTGTTTGAGGTGCCACCTATAGACCACCACTCTCTAGGTTGGTGCTGGGCCTGGAACCACTAAGCAGAAGAAATGAGGCGTACTACAGGACTACAGTCTCATACAATAGCTGATTTATTCAGGAGATATTCAAGGCTTTATATCCAGCAGGACCTAGAATTATTTAAGGTAACAAATTGTGTGACAGCCTGAAGCACATAGCACAATTGATTATATTTCCAGAAATAGCCAAATCAAGGTCTTTTTCAAAAGAATCTATCTGGTTACAAAGAACACACATATCTCTAGGGCTATATTTGATTAAAACATCCTGGTTTGTCAGGAAGCACAAGAACACAACCAAGGTCACATCTATATATGAAGCATACTGAGTGAAAGACTGTTGTCCTTCTTCTCAGAGTTTTCTCACAAGACTCAATGTGTTCCTTCACAAGATGTTTCCATTGACCTGTGTCCCAACAATAGACCAATGGAACAGAGTAGAAGATACAGAAACAAACCTATATACTTATATCTAATTGATTTCAAACTAAGATGCCAGACACATACCTTGGAGACAATAGAGCCTTTTCAAAATTGAATTTTGGTGTTAGGAAAACTGGTTATTCACTTCTAGAAAAGAACTAAATTCTTATCTCTCACTCTGTACAGGAGTAAACTTGAGATGGATCAAAGACCTGGAAATTAGACCAGAGACTGTGAAGCTAATAGAGGAGGGCATAGGTTCAATACTCCAACATATAGGCATAGGTAGAAAGTTCCTCAACAAGACCCCCAAAGCTTAGGAAATTAAAACGAGAATTAATAAATGGGGTAGCATTAAGCTAAAATGTTTCTGCACATTAAAGGAAACCACTAAGAGTTTAAAGAGAAAGCCTCTAGAATGGGAGAAGATCTTTGCTAGCTATCCCTCTGATAGAAAACTAATATCTAGAAATTTATTTTTTACCCTCTTAATAGCTTACTACTTTTTAAGAAACTACTCCATGTATGTAATTCTTGGGAAGATTACAATAGTTCAGATTTTCTCAAACTATGTGGATTGTTGAAAAAAGAAAAATATGAACTTGAAAAAAGTTAAGTTTAAATGTGTAATCTAACCTCTGATTATTAAAATGTTTATAAAATTTATTTTTACCAAAGAGATGCAATTCATTATAAGTGTTATAGAATAAACTGTTTTATAACAATAAATAAATAAATAAATGTGTAATTTTCCAGTAACCAACTATATGAGCAAATTTCTTAGCTATTTTCCCAACCATAGGGATAATATTTTGCCAGTGAACTTTTTTTAAGTTTAAGATATTCAAAGAACCTATCATGAAGTATACAGTAACTATTAAAATTCAATATTCAGTTTTGAACTTTCCCTACAAGACGCCTTTCTTTCTGACTATAAAGTGAGCTGCTACCATGGACCTCCATTGCATGTAGCTTAATTTCCTATATTAACTTAAAATGCTTGCTGAGAGCTGCCTTCCTTTTGTATGTATATGTGTTTCTCAAAGTTCATAATTTGCTGAAGACCATACTGTTGTTACTCAGGAAATATGCCATAATCCCTGAGGGGTTTAAAATAAAACAACCACCCAACTGGCTGAAGGCAAACCATCTGGAGTCTCAAACAATTCTTAAGTCCTGGGGCATCACTTCATTATCTGTCTTTTGGGGAAAGTTCCATTCCCTAGAATCTAGGTAAAATATTCTCTCCTGGTTTTATGTCTTCACAAATTCATTTTTGGGTAAAGTTAGAATACTAGTAAATTGGCTCTTGC
>PVLC010011014.1:22620-48612 GCA_004027655.1 Graphiurus murinus
GGTACTGGGGATTGAACTCAGGGGCATTCTACCTCCGAGCTATACCCCCAGCCCTATTTTTTATTCTTTATTTTGAAACCGAGTCTCACTAAGTTGCGGAGTGCCTCACTAGGTAGCTGAGGCTGGCCGCGAACCCGGATCCTCCGGTCTCAGCCTCCCGAATGCTGGGATTACAAGCGTGTGCCACCACACCCGGCTTGGCTCTTGCCTTTCACGTAAAATTTCAGTAAGTGAGATCAATTTTTCAACTTTCATTACCCATCTAATTCTTCAGGAAAGATTTGTAAAAATGTTCTACTTCAGATGTTCTGATTCCACAGATCTGGGCTGGGATAGCGCATGTGTGTGAAAAGCCCCACACCTAATTCTAGTATATGCCAATGTTTAACTTTTAAGTTTACATCTTCAATATAAAGTTGAGGAGATAGCATATATTGACTTTTAAAAAGTTCTTATATGAGGAATGAGAAAGTAAAGATGCATGGGTATTAATTCTTTGAAATTAATAATCAGATTTGTTTCTCTGTTTTTAAACCAATCAATGTTTCTCTATAATTAAGTGTGAAGAGAATTTGACATGTTGAAAAAACTGAGATATAATAATAGTGTTCCCCAGTTTTGTGTTTCCTTTTAAGGATTATATTTATAATTTATTTAATCTTTGTCACCTTCCAGTTATTGAACAAAGCATTTCACCTGGATTATTGCTAGATATTATTTTCCTCATTTGATAACTAAGAAAGAGAACTGAACATTCTTTCTTTCTTTCTTCTTTCTTTCTTTCATTCTTTCTTTCTTTCTTTTTGTGGTACTGGGGATTGAACTCAGGGGCATTCTACCTCCAAGCTACACCCCCAGCCCTATTTTTTATTCTTTATTTTGAAACTGAGTCTCACTAAGTTGCGGAGTGCCTCACTAGGTAGCTGAGGCTGGCTGCAAACCCGGATCCTCTGGTCTCAGCCTCCCCAGTGCTGGGATTACAAGCGTGTGCCACCACCGCCGGCTCTGAAGATTCTTTATAGATGTCTAAGTCACTTAAAAAGAGGCCAAGGAGGATATAAGTTTTCTAGATCCCAGTTGATTCCAAATACTGGCTTCCTTTCTCTAAATAATTCAACCTTCTTCAGGAGTCAAAAATTATAATCTAATGTTTAGCTGTAGGTTTTTTTAAAATTTAATTTCCAATATTCTTCCTTCTAATGAAGTCCTAAAATTATTTTCTTTGTTGAATTTCTAGTATTTAGATTGTAGCACATAGCAGAGCTTTTAAACACGCATACAAATAAAGCAAATCTTACCTGTTCAGAATGGTATTGGATGGTTGCAGTACATTCATTAAAAGTCAAATATTTTTCTTTTTTTATTTTTTATATAATAATTGGTGCATTGTAAACATACATCTTTGTTAGGTACAAGTTGATAAAGGCATATATGCACATATTTCTCATTTAACCCCTTCCCCCATTCCCACCCCACTCCCTCATCTCCCTCCTCAAGTTCAATTTAGTGATTGACCTTTATATATTTGTGAAAGTACATCGTGTAAATTACGGTGTCCCCTCACCCCCTTCCATCCCCTTCCATTAAGTCAACTTCTTTGCTTATCGAAGGTCTCTCCTTTTTCATCTGGAGACCCTCTTATGCCCCATTTTCTCCCTAGCATCCACATATTAGGGAGAACAGATGCTGTTTTACTCTTTGTGACTGGCTAATCTCACTTAACATAATGTTTTCCAGTTGCATTCATTTCCCTGCAAATAACATGATTTTGTTCTTCTTTATGGCTGAGTAAAATTGCATTGTGTACATATCTCATAGTTTTGTAATCCATTCATCTGTCGATGAACATCTTGGCTGCTTCCACAGTTTGGCAATTGTGAATTGTGCAGCTATAAACATAGATACACATGAGTTGGTCTGATAATTTGGTTTCCATTCTTTTGGGTAGATACCCAGAAGTGGTATTGCTGGATCATATGGTAGGATCAATCCCATTTGTCTGAGGATCCTCCATACTCTTTTCCAAAGTGGTTTCACTAATTTGCAATCCCACTAACAATGTAGTAGGATTCCCACTTCTCCACACCCTCACCAGCAGGTGTTGTTGTTTGTGTTCTTGATGATTGCCAATCTGATTGGAGTTAGGTGAGATCTCAGGGTAGTTTTGATTTGCATCTCTCTGATTGCTAATGATATAGAACATTTCCTCATACATTTATTGGCCATTTGTATTTCTTCTTTTGTGAAGTGTCTATTTAGATCCTTTTCCCATTTATTGATTGGGTTATTTGTTTTCTTAGTTGTGAGTTTCTTGAGTTCTTTGTATATCCTAGATATTAGACCCCTGTCTGTATAGTAACTGGCAAAAAACTTCTCCCACTCTGTGGTCTCTCTGTTGACGTTCATGATAGTTTCCTTTGCTGCACAGAAGCTCTTTAGTTTAATGCAATCCCATGTATTGATCTTCCTTTGAGTTGCTTGTGCATTTGGGGTGTTGTTGAAAAAGTTTTACCTGTGCCTATGTGTTGAAGTATTGGTCCTATGCCCTCTTCAAGTAGCTGCAAGGTCTCTGGCCTAAATTCCAGGTCTTTGATTCACCTTGAGTTGACGCTTGTGCAGGGTGAGTAAGTGGGGTTTATTTCCATTTTCCTACATATGGTTAACCAGTTTTGCCAACACCATTTGTTAAAGAGACTATCTTTTTTCCAGTGTATATTTTTGGCTCCTTTGTCAAAATCAATTGACTGTAAGCATGTGGGTCTGTTTCTGAGTTTCCTATTCTGCTCCATTGGTCTATGTCTGCTTTTGTGCCAATATCATGCTTTATTTTATTACTGTGGCTTTGTATTAGAGTTTGAAGTCAGGTATTGTGATACCTCCTGCATAGTTCTTGTTGCTAAGAACTACTTTGGCTATCCTGGGCTTTTTGTTATCCCAGATGAATTTAAGGACTATTTTTCTATGTCTGTGTGAAGTGACCTTGGTAATTTCATGGGTATTGAATTGAATCTGTAGATCACTTTTGGGAGGATGGCCATTTTGATATATATTCTGCCTATCGTATCGAGAGCATGGTAAATCTTTCCATTTTCTAAGGTCTTCATTGGTTTCTTTTTTCAACTTTATATAGTTTTCCTTATAGAGGTCTTTTACATCCTTGGTTAGGTATATCCTTAAGTATTTAATTTTGAGGGGTGCTACTGTGGGTGGAATTGTTTTCTGGATTTCTTTTTCAGTGGATTTATGGTTGGCATACAGGAAAGCTTCCAATTTTTTAAGATTGATTTTGTATCCAGACACTTTGCTGAACTTGTTGATCAGTTCTATAAGTTTTTTGGTTGAGTTTTTTGGGTCTTCTAAATATAGTATCATGTCATCTGCAAAAAGGAATTGTTTTAGTTCTACTTTCCTTATTTTTACCCCTTTGATTTCCTTCTCTTGTCTTATTGCTCTGGATAGAATCTCAAGTACTATATTGAACAGAAGAGATGATAATGGACATCCTTGTCTTGTTCCTGCTTTCTAGTGGGAACTCTTGCAGTTTTTCTTCATTTAATATGATGTTGGCTAGCCAGGAGTGGTGGCGCATGCTTGTAATCCCAGCATTCGGGAGGCTGAGACCAGAGGATAATGGGTTCAAGGCCAGCCTCAGCTACCTAGTGAGGCATTCTGCAACTTAGTCAGACTCAGTTTCAAAATAAAGAATTAAAAATAGGGGTGGAGGTGTAGCTCGGAGGTAGAATGCCCCTGAGTTCAGTCCCTAGTACCGCAAAAAAAAAAAAAAAAAAAAATAATAATAATAATAATAATATGATGTTGGCTGTGGACCTAATGTATATTGCCTTTATGATGTTGAGTTATGTTCCTTCTATTCTAATTCTCTATAGTACTTTTAGAATAAATGGGTGTTGGATCTTGTCAAATGCTTTTTCAGCATCAATTGAGATGGTTATGTGATTTCTGTCTTTGATTCTGTTTATTTGGTGAATTTCATGGATTGTTTTTTGTATGTTGAACCAGCCTTGCATCCCTTGGATGAATCCGACTTGGTCATGGTGTATAATTTTCTTGATGTGGTTTTGTATGCGCATTGCTAATATCTTGTTTAGCAGCTTTGCATCTAAGTTCATCAATGATATAGGCCTATAGTTTTCTTTTCTTGAGCTGTCTTTATTTGGCTTTGGTATTAATGTGATGTTGGCTTCATCGAATGTGTTTGGGAGGGTCCTGTTTCTTTCTATTTCACAGAATAGTTTGAGGAGTATTGGGATTAGCTCTTCTATAAATGTTTTATAAAATTCACTTGGAAAACCATCTGGTCCTGGGCTTTTGTTTGATGGTGAACTCTTTATTGCTGTTTCTATCTCTTTGGTTGCTATTGGTCAGTTTGAGTGTTCTGTATTTCTTGACTCAATTTGGGAAGTTTATATGTCTAGAAATTTGTCAATCTCTTCTAGATTTTCCATTTTGTTGGAATATAGTTTTTCAAAATAGTTTCTGACGATCCTCTGTATGTCCATACTGTCAGTGGTAATATCTATCACCTTTTTCATCTCTTATTTTGGTAATTTGGGTTGATTCTCTCTTTCTTTTGGTTAGATTGGCCAATGGTTTATCTATCTTGTTTATTTTTTCAAGAAACCAGCTTTTGGTTTTGTTGATTTTCTGTATGGTCTTTTTTTAAAATTGTTTTTTTGTAGTAATTTGTGCAATATAGCATACATCTTTGTTAAGTACAAGTTATTAACAACATATTTGCACACAATTCTCATTTGACTCCTTCCCTAATTCCCACCCCGTTCCCTCCCCCTCCTTCCCCTTAAGGTTCAGTTCAGTGAGTGACCTTGATATTATTATGTAAGTACATCATGTGCCTTAGGGTGTCCTCCTGCCCCATGCATCCACTACAATTAAATCAACTTCTTTGCTTATCAAGGATCTCTCTTTTTCATCTGGAGACCCTACTATGCCCCATGTTCTCCCTAGCATCCGCATATTAGGGAGAACATGTACTTCTTTACTCGTTGTGACTGACTAATCTCACTTAACATAAAGTTTTCCAGTTGCATCCATTTCCCTGCAAAGAACATGATTTTGTTCTTCTTTATGGCTGAGTAAAATTCCATTGTGTACATATCCCATAGTTTTGTAATCCTTTCATCTGTGGATGGACATCTTGGCTGCTTCCATAGTTTGACTCTTGTAAATTGAGCCGCTACAAACATAGATACACATGCATCGGTCTGATAGTTTGGTTTCCATTCTTTTGTGTATATACCCAGTAGCGGTATTGCTGGGTCATATGGTAGGTTCACTCCCATTCATCTGAGGATCCTCCATACTGTTTTCCACAGTGGTTGCACTATTTTGCAATCCCACCAACAATGTATTAGGGTTCCCACTTCTCCACACCCTCACCAGCAGGTGTTGTTTGTGTTTTTTTATGATTGCCATTCTGACTGGAGTTAGGTGAAATCTCAGGGTATTTTTGATTTGCATCTCTCTGATTGCCAATGATGTGGAACATTTCCTCATACATTTATTGGGCATTTGTATTTCTTCTTTTGTGAAGTGTCTATTTAGATCCTTTGCCCATTTTTTGATTGGGTTATTTGCTTTCTTAGTTGCGATTTTCTTGAGTTCTTTGTATATCCTAGGTATTAGACTTCTATCTGAAGTGTAACTGGCAAAAATTTTATTCTTTACTTCATTAATTTCTACTCTGATTTTCATAATTTCTTATCTTCTACTAGCTTCGGTGTTGGACTATTCTTGTTTTTTGAGTGCTTTGAGCTGTGTCATTAGGTTATTTATTTGATGATATTCTGTTCTTCTTATGTGGGCACTCAGTGCTATAAATTTTCCTCTTTGTACTTCCCTCAATGTGTCCCAGAGGTTTTGATATGTTGTATCTCTGTTTTCAATGGTTTCTAGGAATTTTTTAATTTCTCCCCTTACTTCTTCTATGACCCAGTCCTCATTCAGCAATGTAGTGTTCAGTCTCCATGTGTTTACATGGTTCCTTTGGGTGTTCTTAGAGTTTATTTCTAGTTTCACTCCATTGTGGTCTGAAAAGATGCAGGGAATTATGTTACATTTTTTGAATTTGCCAGTGCTCACTTAGTGGCCCAGAATGTGGTCTATTTTGAAGAAGGTCCATGTACACCTGAGAAAAATGTGAATTCAGCTGTAGTTGGTTAAAAGAGTCTATATGTGTCTAATAGTTCCATTTGGTTTATGGTATTCTTTAGGTCTGAGGCGTCTCTACTGACCTTTTGTTTAGAAGATTGGTCTAGAGATGTGAGAGGAGTATTGAAGTCTCCCAGTATTAGTGTATTGGGATCTATGTGTGTCTTTATATCATACAGAGTTTGTTTTATGAAAGTGGCTACACCTTTGTTTGGGGAATAGATGTTGATAATTGTTATTTCCTCTTGCTGTATCATTCCTTTTTCTAGTAAAAAATGACCTGCTTTGTTTCTTCTGGTAAGTTTAGGCTTGAAGTCTAATTTACCTGATATCATAGTTGTTACTCCTGCTTGTCTTCGAGTTTCATTGTCATGGATTGCTTTCCTCCAGCCCTTTACTTTAGTTTGTGGGAATCTTTGCTTGTAAGGTGTTTTTCTTGCAGGCAGCATATAGATGGATTCTGGGTTTTGATCCATTTTGCCACCTTGTGTTTTTTTATTGGGGAGTTGAGACCATTTATATTCAGTATGATTATTGAGAGATGATTTTTAATTCCTAACATGTTGAGTTTTGATTTCTGTTTTTGGTGGTATTTTATTCTTCTTTTCTTAGTTGTTTGCTTCCTGGAAATTATTGTTTCTCTGGTTCTGACATTTACTTGTTTGTTCTTCTTTGTAGTTAATATCTTTGAGTATTTTATCCAGTGCTGGTTTGGAAGACATAAATTCTTTCAGTTTCTGTTTGTCATGGGAGGTTTTTATATCCCTGTCAATTTTGAGAGAGAGTTTTGCTGGGTAGGAGAATCTTGGCTGCAAGTTATTTTCTTTCAGAGTTTGGAATATGTTACTCCAGCCTCCCCTGGATTTCATGCCTTGATTTGGGAGGTCTGGAGTGATTCTGATTGGTTTGACTTTAAATTTTACTTGGCATTTTACTTTTGTTGCCTTTAGAATTCTCTCTTTAACCTCTACATTAGTCAACTTGATTATTATGTGACTTGGTGAACCTCTTCTTTGGTCTTGTCTTGAGGGAGTTCTCTTTGTTTCCTGTACCTGTGTGTCAACTTCTCTTTCTATGTTTGGAAAATTCTCTGATATTACTTCTTTGAAAAAATTGTTTATTCCCCTAAATTTCAACTTCTAATCCGTCTTCTATGCCTATTATTCTTAGGTTTGCTCTTTTACAATTGGCCCAGATCTCTTCGATGTCCAATTCATACTGTTGATTTTTTTTCTAAATTATGTATTATGGATTCATTTTTGGAATATCTTCTAAAAGTTATATTCTATTTTCATGTGGTCTAAACTACTGTTTATAGTTTGTATTGATGCCTTCATTTCAGTTATTTCATCTTTCACTCCCTTCAATGCTTCCCTTTGGTTCCTTTTCATGTCATCACATTCTTTATTTGTTCCTTTATTTCTTTCCAACTCTCCCTGAATTCTTTCCAAAAATCCTGTATTGTTTCTAGTATTAAAGATCTGAATTGTTCTTCTGGTAATCTTTGCCATTCTGGGTTGGTGAGATCTGTTTTTGACAGGTTGTGGTGGCTCATTGTTTCTTTGCTATTTTTCCTTCCCATGTTTCCCCATGTTATTAAATTTATATCTTTGCTGCTCTTGCAGGTTTTCTCATCCAATCTCTGCAGTGGGGGTTTAGAGGTGTCTGCTGGTGTATACAGGGACAGGTTGTGTTCAGTGGTGAAGGTTGGGTGAGAAGTCACAGTGATGAATTCAAGTATAGAGTAAAGTAGAGGGTATGGTCCAGTAGAATAGGAGGTTGAGTGTGTTGAGGTGATATATTGTAAAGATTAGAGATGATAGATATATCAGGGGATTCTTGTAGTCAATATAGAGTTTCGAGTGTGGTAGTATGAGATGGTCTTGATATGAGACAGGAAAAAAGGAAAAAGAAAAGAACAGAGGAAAAGTGTTGAGGAGAATAATATTGATGGGAGAGAGGGAGGGAAGCTTGTAAAAGGGATAAGGAGGGGATTCAATAACCTAAGCAAGAAATAACAAAGCAACCAATCATCCAAACAAAAATACAAAAATCAAGGCAATACAAAACAAAAACAGAGTAAAAACAGATAAAACATAACATTAAACAAACAAACAAAAAAACCAAAGAACAACAACAACAACAACAACAACAAAACCCCAAACCAAAAAACAACAAGAAACAAAAACAAAAACCCTGCTAGTTCCTAAGTACAGAGCTTAAATTTTCGAGTATGTCTCTGGCATTTCTATTTGCTCTGTTAGTGCAGGCAGGGGCTTCGGCGGATGCCTCTCCCGCTGCAAGCTTGTGTCTCTGAGCTCTCCACTGGGCCTGTCTGTGTCTCTCACCCCGCCATTGCTGGTGGCGCGAGTGCAGTGTAAATGCCGGGCATTTTCAGATGCCCTATGTGCACTGGGTTCTTCCAGCACTTGTGTTCCTATCTAATTGCTAGAAGGGTGGGTGACTGAGTCTGTCCTTTGTATAGGGGCCCCCGCACCTCAGGGGTGCAATCCAACTTATGTATCTGTGCTGCTCTGGCTCTGGTAGGAGGGGTGAGCTGGATGACCTCAGTGCTGGCTTAAGATGGTTGTCCCAGGTGTTCTTTTTCACTGTTGATCTTGCGGGTAAATGCCACCTGATTAAGGTGTGGAGTTTCGTAGTTGCTTACTCCACATCTGCTCGCTGGGGGGCGCAGGAGGTCGATGAAGCTCTGAGTAGCTGGCAGAATCCTGGCTAGAAAAATGGTGGCTCACAAAATGGTAGCCATGGATCATGGCATGGCCAGCTTCCTTGTTCTCCCTGGGTTCTGCAACTGTTCTCTTTGCCTTGTTGTCTCTTCTGCCGCTTTGTTCCTCTTTCCTTCTGTCAAGAAGCTGTGTGTGGGGCTGAGGATGTAGCTCAGTGGTAGAGTGTTTGCCTAGCATTTGTGAGCCTCTGGGTTCAATCCCCAGCACCACAAATAAAGAAAAAAAAAAAAAAAAACTATGTCAAATTTAAACAATAAAAAAAAAGAAGCTGTGTGTGAGGCAGTTTTAATTCAAGTTCCACAGTGCAGTTGCTCACTGTTCTGGCTCTGGCGAGAGAGGTGAGCTGGGGTGGTCCCACGGGGGCTTATGCTGGTCATCTGGCCTCGTCCCATGAGTTCTGGTAGCTGTGGAAGGTGCATGATCCGCTGGCTAAGTAGGGTATGGAGTTCTGGAGTTGCTTCCTCCATGTCTTGTCACTGGATCCACAGTGATGTTAGCAGACTCCGGCATCTGGCTGGCTGCCGCGGCTCACAGCCGTGCGCTGAGCCACTGTGTGTTAGGGCTCATTTGCTCTCTCTGGTCGGCTCTCTAGCGACCTCAGTCTCTTTGGTTGTATTTCAAATTTCGCTTTTTTTTTTCTTCCGTTAAGAAGCTGCTTTTATGGCAAATTTGATTCGAGCTCTCAGCGCCTAAGGAGATGTGTTTCACTCAGACGCTATCTTTGAGACTGTAGTCTTTTTCTGTGGATCCTTGGCCTCCATCGTGAAAAGAATTTCAACACCTAACAGTCAGGGACAAAGGCAAGAATTTATTTAGGAAAGTAAGGGTCTTGAGGGAGAAGATAGGTGAGAGGAGATCTTCCAGGCCAACAATATTTCTCTTTTTTATTGGTGTATTGTAATCATACAGCTTAATGAAATACAAGATAGTCGAGGCATACATGCACACATCACATGAGTAGAATTTCACCCCCCACCCCCCCAAAAAAAAGCCAAACATATCAGACTAAAGCACAGTAAAATCTTCTGTTAGAATTTAATACATACTTATTTTTAAGGTTTTTCATAATGTTACCCTGAGAATGTATTTTAAAAGATTCTTATAAATCTTCAGAGTGTATAGTCTCTAGAATATGTGTTTCTATCTATATCAGATCTGCAAGCATGTGTATGTTATATAAGTATTTCTGAGACTCCACACTCAATAAATTTGTAAATATACATTGTGCCTGAACTAAACTATGTTAGAAAAGGCTTTTATTTAAGAATACTTCTCTCACAATAATGTTGAATTTTGTAAGAAATGTGAAGCAAATAAAATATTGTGGCAAAATGTGTATGTAGCAAATCATTTTCAACATTACTTTTTTACTGAGTAAAAGGCAAACATTTATGATTTTCCCTGTGATTGAGACATTATAGAGGTAGTATTTGAATAAAAGACACCCAGAAGCACCAGATTTTTGTAAATGTAGGAACTAATCTTGAGAAGAAAACATCAAAATAGTTATAAATGGAGATTAGTTCATTTAATTGAGGTAAGAGCGTGAATATATGAGAACAATGAAAGATTACAGCTTGATCTCCTGATTATCAAGAGAAAATACAACATTTTAAATAAACATAGCCAGGCATGGTGGTGCATGCCTGTAATCCCAGTATTTGGGAGGCTTAGACAGGATTGCTGATTTGAGGACAGCCTCAACAATTTAGTAAGATTCTCAGTAAAGTAGAAATAAGAATGCTGTTGGGTTCTTTCTCCAGTACCAAAATCAAAACAAACAACAAGAAAATGATAACACAATTTGAAGGGTTTTTTTTCTTTTTTTGCTCTTTCAAAAATGAAAGATTAACAATGTAGACTAACAAAATGAACACAAAGTATAGGAAGTTATTTGGTGAGCTATTTGAGTTGATTACATGGAAGGTAAAGAGTAATCTTTTCTTATTATCAGAATGAATAGTCCAAGATCAGTTTATTATTTCATAGAAAAATATCTAGTTTTACACTGCTAATATTTAGTTGTAAAATATTGACAAGCTTCATTAATATTTTTAATGTTAACTGACCAATCACCAAACCTAACCAAGTCTTGGCAAAGTTTTAACACATTTCAATATTTTGCTTTCCAGTTTCATTATTTTTCAGGGACTATAACCTAAAATAATTAAGTTTCATGTTTCCAGGCCTACAAATTCCTATGCTCACTCAGGTTTTATCACTCAATAACTCTTTCACAACTAAAAACATCCAATATTTTGACTTAAGACAAAACTATTCTCTTTTCCCCTTAATAAACTCAAGCTTATTTTCTTCCTTTGTATACATTTTTGTCTAGTAACACTGATTCTAATATATTTTTATTTATTCATATGAACATGATTTTACACTTTTATTTTCTACGTCAAGAAATAAAATGGGATTAGTTCTGTCAAATACATCAATGAAGCTAGTAGGTACATATGACATCTGAAGACCAAATATGTCCTTTTTATAATATCTTCAAAAGGCAAATAGTAAGATAGTTGTAAATATGGCCATAGTTATGACTACTTAAGACATAAAAATAAGACTCAAAGAGATGTATCTTAAAATGATTTGGTAAACATAGTTTGTGTGGTGACAATGATACTGTTTGACATTTTAGTTAGTTAAAAATAATCCAAGTATTTTAAGATAATTAACTTGATTTAGCATTAGTTTAAAATTATATTCTATTAATATGAAAGTTTTTATTTAAGAATTTCATATTAACTAACATTTTAATGAGAAAAACATTCTATTTAAAAAGTAAAATAAAATATACATTTCTCTTGTGCTTCTTTCCTATTTAATGAAGAAAAATGGATATAGCTGCTTTAAAATCCAAATTATGGAACCGGTTTGACTTATTGAAGGATCCACTTTAGCTATGTGACCTTGTTTTATTTTTGAAAAATGTTTATCAGCTAGCATTTTTCATAAGGAAACTTTTTTTTGTATGTATGCCTATTGATGTTGTTTTCCCCACACTCCCTCAAAACAAACAAACAAACAAACAAACCTAGCACATTGAAATATTAAAAATTCAAATCCTTCATTTTCTGGCTTCAATTTACTAAATAGTATTATGTGTTTATTCATTTTAATACTTTCTAGCAACTTTTGATAATAATATTAAATGAGGACTTTGGTTAATGTGTGGATCCTTTTACAAACTTCTCTAGAAATTATCTTTATATATATATATAATTATATAAATTACATAATATCCTTCATATTGTATACATATATGTACATAAGTTCCTTTGTAAACTGAAAGATATTACTCATGTGTACTTAAATAGCCCTTATAAAATTAATGTAAAAGTTGTTCTTGTGATTTTTAAGACTTTGGAAACATTTCTATTATAAATTAATTTAGCATAAGACTTAGTTTCCTGAAACAGAAAACTCCAAAATAACAATATTGGACTTTTGTAAGAATGGCAGTTTACTTCCAAAGAAGTAATCTGGTTTTTAATGTCAGCCACTCTCTCTGAGCTTTTCCAAGTCCTCACTGACTCAGGCTCTTCTGACCTCACCATTCTTCCACTGCTTCCTCGTTCCAATCCTCATCCTCAGGATCTACAATGGATAACTACAGTCAAGTTTCAAGAAAAATAATGAAGAAAAGAAGAAAAATAGCATACTCCAAAGAGGCTTTCTGGAAGTTTATACAAAGTTGTTTTTACTAAATAGTTAAAACTTAGTCATTACATCACAGAGAATGAGAAGAGAATGGATGTAGTCTTTTAGACTTGCAACTAAAAATCATATTTTTACTGCTAAAGAAAAAGGAAAAATGTACATTTGGTGGCAACCAGTAGACTCTGATACCTAAAATTGGTAGATCTAAATTTAACACAACTATAAGTTAGTAATTTAACTTATCATCACAAAGTCATGATGGGATTCAAAATACCAAACTACCTTTACTATTTTAAGAAGATATAATCATTGACAGATTTGAAGTATTGATATTCTAATATGGTTCTTTTAAATATCCATATACATATAGTAAATAGCAAATTATGGGGCCAACTTACATGTCCATCAACAGATAAATGAATAAAAAATGTGGTATATACAAACAATAGAAATTTACTCAACCACAAAGAAGAACAAAATTATGTCATTTTTAGGAAAATGGATGGAACTAGAGAATGTTATGCTAAGTGAGATTAACCAGGATCAGAAAGTCAAGGATCTTATATTTTCTCTCATATGTGAAAGCTAGAGAAAAAATAGGAATCAAAAAGAACTTCAGATAAATGAGGAGAGAGACCAGTAGAATAGTGGAAGAAGATTGGGAAGGGATGTAGAGAAGAGAAAAAGGAGAATTGAGGAAGGAAGTAGTCCAAATAATGCTATGTCCATATATAAGGGTATGACTATCAATGGTGGAGCAGGGTAAAATGTGTAGGGAAATATTCCAACTGCTGTGTGCATGTTTGCATCACTCTAAACCTTATTATGATGTATAATTACAATGCACTGATAAAAGTGTGAAAAAATTCATACATGTAGTCTTAGTCTTGAATCTTTGCAGGGTAAAAGGATGGGTGTGCATTTAGGATACCCTTTGTCACATGCTAAATCTTTTCCAGTTACCTCCCACAGTAGTGTTTGCAGTTGCTTTCTCAGTTTCATAGACTTCTTGAAAACCAGCCAGGCTCTAACCATGCTGCCCTCTGGATTGTTCTCTCTGACTCTAGTGGGACTAACTGAGTACTATATAACTTCATAATCTGTATCGCCTAGATTTAAATTACCAACCACCTGATTTGTCTGACTACTCATGAAAGACTAAAGTCAGCAAACTCCACGCATAATGCTACATCATTGACTGGATTTTATAATGGACATGACAAGATATTTAAATGTTTTCCCATTTGACCAAGCACCTACATCTCTCATGGCTTTGGCTTTGTCCAGAACTCTAATGTCACTCTATTTTAATACAACTTTAAATTATTTCTTCAAGTTCTTGGATGCCATAGATCTTTCAAAAAATGGTTTTTGCCAAATTTATTTTGGACAGCAGGCAATCATGTGAACTGCATACACTTGTATGGATGATCCAAACTGAGGACTGGATTTTTGAAAAAAAACAAATGGCTAAAAACTCAGCTGGGTGCTGGTTACATGCCTGTAATCCCAGGGCTTAGGAGATTGAAACAGGAGTATCATAGGTCCGAGGCCAACCTCAGCACTTAGCAAGGCCCTCCACAGCTAAGCAAGATCCTCTTCCAAAATAGAAATAAATAAATAAAAAGGACTGGGGGTGTAGCTCAGAGGTAGAATGTGCCTGAGTTCATTCTCCAGTACATATGTTTTTTCTCATGTGTAGAAGCTAGGGAGTAATTGGGATAAAAGAAGGACTTTAGATGATGAAGAAGAAACCCCAGGTGAGTAAGGGAGGTGGTACAGGGGAGGGTGGGGAGTTAGGGAGAATTAACAATGGAGTCACCTCCACTTATGTTATGTACTTATGTGAGAATACCAAGGCCAATCTCAATAGCATGTATGGAGAAGGAGAGGGAGTAGGGAGGGAGCCCGGGGGAAGCTCTTCAAGTGCTGCATGTATGCATGCAACTATCTATCACTCTGAACTTCATTATAATGTGAGACTACAATGCACCAATAAAATTGCATGTGTGTGTGTGTGTGTGTGTGTGTGTGTGTGTGTGTATAGATAGATGATAGATAGATAGATAGATAGATAGATAGATAGATAGATAGATAGATAGATAGACGATAGATGATGCTAGGTGATGATGGTGATAAATAGATGATAGATAACTACCGTGTATGAAATAAAAAATAAAATGATAAAAATGCATGCTTTTTTAAGGTAAAAAACACCCCATAAAACCCCATCTGTTCTATTTACTTCAAGCTTGAATTCTCCAGCTCCTTTCTTTTCATGAATATATCATAGTTGAAACCTAGCAACTAACATCTAGCTTCATAAAAAATAGAAACAAGTAGTCTACTGTTTTTATTTTTTAAGGAGCAAAGACAAAATTCTTCCTGGGAGAAGATAAATCTGATATATAGCAAGCAGTGGGCAATTTTAATTCTTTTATTTTCCTAAAGACTGGATATAATTGTCTCTACTCTTGTCTCAATATCCAACTTTGGCCTTACTTCTATATGCTGCTTACAGAAGGGAAGAGTTCAATTGCTTAGTTGAAAAGCTAAACTCCTGCTGTGGAAATCCTTTCTAGGAGCCTGCATTCAGTTAATGGATTTTTTTTTTCTTAAGTTAAAGATAAAATGAAAGTTTCTGGAATATGGAAACTGAAAGGAACTTCATTGATCAAAAATTCTAACATATTATTTGTAAGGATTACTTGATTCCAAGCATGGATGTTTTGAACAAAATGTATGAAGAAAAAAAAAAAAAACAAGAACTGTTCTATGGTGGAATTTCATAGTCCCTGCCTTGTTTCTGCATGGGGGGATTTCTATTACAGCTGGGAGTCTCTTCCCTTTGGCCCTTGATTTCAATATCTCTGATGTTTGGCCAGAGAGGGTTTTTTTTTTTAATTTTTTTTTCTGCACATTCTTCTTTAGTATCATCTAATGTCATTGAAGTGGCCATATGCAACTAACCAGTGCTTGATGGATATGTTAAAAGACTCAGTGGACATGTTCATCAGGGAGGCAGTTAAGATTGTCAAATAAGGCTTCTTGGAACTTAGGGAACATTGAAGTAAACAAGTAAACATTTTATTTTTTGTTTGTTACTTTTTTCTTTTTCCCTACATTATCAGGTGATTTCTAGTTATGAGTCTGTTATCCATTTTTATTGATTTTAAATTCATTCCAAGATTAAAAGAATCTCTCTCTTGCTCCTCTGAAGGCCTGGGATTGATTTTATCTCACCCTTCTTATCTCAATTTATTAATGTGACTAGTATTTGATTTATAGACATCCCGCACTTTTCTACTACCTGACTCTTGCTACTTGCAAATTTTCTATTTGAGGTATTTCAGCTTTCCTGTGAGGATTTTTCCAATTCACATGAAAAGAATTTTTCTTTAAATAGTATCTATAGAGGCTGCAGCTGGAGTCTCTATCCAGGCAAGTGAAAACACTCTAACGGGAATTCCATTAAAGGTTGAAAAGCACTGTTAGACTGTTTGAGTGAGTCCCTTGAGATTCTGAAAAGAAAAAGCAATCTCCATGCCTCATGCTCAAGAAAAGGATACCGCTGTACTTCACACACATACTGCCAACAGCAAATTTGCAAAAATACCACTTGTTATGTTCTGTTCACATGCTAGAGGTAGGTAATTGTTTTCTCTTTAAAAACCATCATTACTAGAAGGTGGCTGGAAGGAAAAAGATCATTTGCCATTGTGATATTATCCTTATCATGCTGGACTGTTGATCCTTTTATAAATTTGCCTGCCTTTCCCTCTTGAGCCTCTGTCATTCATCCTTCTATAGCTGGTGAACATATATCTCCTTGCCGTTGTTTTTATCCCAGTCTGTGTCTAGTCATTCCTATTTCATTCCTTTGTTCAGTCTCCCTGACAGCCTGTTTGCAGGCTTTATTCTCTGGTCCACTTCCTGTATTTTTTATTCTGGGCCACACATGTTTGGAGAACTACATGAAATCTCTGTGAAGTTGTTCTGTCACAAAATCAAGATGTTTACATAAACTGATATCTTCTGTTTTAAAAAGATCTCATGCTTTTTTAATGAATTCACATTTTATTTCTACTCAGTTCAGAAAAGGGAGGGGGCATGCATTAAGACATAAGCATGGCAGACATACTAGAAGATATTGCAGACAAAGCACAGGTTTGGAGGCCTACACCCTATGTGATTTCAAGCAGGCCACTCAATTCCTGAAATTTCATCTGTGAATTATGAGTAGCCACACAGTTTTCTTCTTATAAACTTGTAACATACAGTAGATACTTAAGATTTTTCTGTCCCTCAGGTCTATTTTCACCTATTATTTCACCACTTTATATCTCACCTCCACCATTAGAAACATTGTTTCTAATGTTTGTATGTTAGGCGTTGATATAAAGTCAGCTGACCTTGAATTACGAAAGTGGATTCAGATAGCTAAATACACTGTGATGTCTGTGTTATCATAACCTTTATACAACCTTTATTCACATTTGCTTTATTTATTAGATATTCATTATAAAATAGCACATACCACTGAAAATAGGCTTTGGAAATTCAATAGAAAGAATTTATTTTACTTCATTTGGTTTGTTTAGATTATGTTATTAGTATTTGAGTTTTATTTTGAGAAATAATTATATATTTTAAAATATTTTTGTTATATAAACAAAGAAAAATTGACATGAAAGTTATAGATAAAGTATACTGTGTACTTTCTACCAAACTAAAATATATTTTGTTCCCCAGAATTGAGGCAAAGTCTCAATCATGGTTATTAGATTTTTGTAGTGTTAAATGTTTTTCCTACTGAGTGATTTGTAATTTAGAATCATAGTGAATATGAAGTGATGTGCATTTCTACAGGGATATCAGTGGTACATGTATGAATAAACATACTTTCTGCTTATCTACTCATAATAAGAGTAGGAGAGTATCATTTTTATTGGAAATTATGCTAATTTTTGATTGGGGTATCAGTCTTTATGGTTTCATACTTTCTCATAGCTATGACACATATTTGCATGATACACTTGTCATTATGCCTCCCTTCAAATATAATTTTATTACTTAAGAGAGTATTTCAACTTTGAATGAGACTCTTCTTGAAATAGTTTCCTAATAACTTTAATCATCTATATAGTTAATTTGCAACCAAAATTTCTAAAATTTTGTAAATAAGTTTTTTTCTTTAATAGGTATTAGAAGTTCAAATGATATTTTCTTTTCATCATTGTATAACTCAAAAGCAAATGAATGTATTGCCAAAAATCAGCTAATTCCCAATGAGACATCATTTGGAAAACAACTGTTTTGCCTACAAAGTCCTCCTTTAAATAGTACAGTGATGCTCAGGGGATGAGATTTGAAGTCAGGTACTACGTGGAATGTTTCATTTTTTCTCTGGAGCTTTATATTTGTGCAATATAGTCTTGGTTTGGGTATTTAAATCTTACGAATTCTGTGCAAGTGCCATTACTCACTTTCTATACCTTGTATAAAAGTTTACAATTCTTAAACCATTAAAAACAAAGTTAAAATCTGGGTGTGGCGGTGCATGTTTATAATCCCAGTACTTGCAAGGCTGAGACTGGAGGATCTGGGTTCGTAGCCAGCCTCATCTACTTAGTGAGGCCCTCCGCAACTTAGTGAGACCCTGTTTAAAAAATAAAGAATAAAATAGGCCTGAGGGTGTAGCTCAGAAGTAGAATGCCCCTGAATTCAATTCCCAGCACCACACACACAAATAAAAGATAAATAGGATGCCTTTTATAAGATTTTAAAATCATGTTTATTACATTTGATTATTATAGAAATATAAAACAAAACTACATCTCCTAGATTTTACTGGGATTTACTAATATTCATATATAAATATTATTCTAGACAAAACATGAATTAAATATATGGCATTTATTAGAGTAAGCTCTAGATTAAACTCTATATGTATAGATTATTTAACAGTATTTTTTGTAAATTCTTATTTCTGCTTTTTTCCCAGAAAGAGAGGTAGAGAGAAGATTTAATGAAATTTACTTGAGCATACAATAAAACTCAGCTATCATTATAAACTGCCATTTTGACACCAGAAAAATATATTATAGTGTGAATAGTAATATTTAGTTGCATTTTCTCAACACATTTGATGACTTCTATTAGCACTTAAAGTACTTATGCATAGATAGCATTTCTTTATATAAAATGAATATGGTTAACTCACAAATTTTTTATTATTGATTGTTAATTTTCTTATAATTAAGAAAGAAGCAATTCCTAGTACAACAGGTAAATTTAAAATGCAATGAACATATATTAGAGGAAAATATGCAAATGAGAATTTTTGTGAAACAAAAAGATTCCCTCAAGTACAATATTTAGGCTAGTGTTAAACTTGACTCAAACATGAATAAACATCATGATTACTTTACTCATCTTGAAAGAATTGAAGTATTGAAAGAGTATGTGAGAATCTTTAAAGTATTTTGAAATCTAGAAAGTCTGTGATACCATTCTGACTTTATCAAATTGTAGAACCACTGGTAATTAGAGTTGGAAAGCAATTTCTTTGCAAGGAATGTTGTTCACCAAATATAAAAAAATTTAGGGCTCTCAACTCCCCATCGTATTTTTATACTGTCAGTACAAAGAGTTGAAAATTATATATTTTGATAGTTTATCTGAAATATTATGCTTTTCTTATACTTAGTAAATACATTTGATGTTTTTCTGAAAAAAAGTGCATATTATTACAGAAATCATAGGTACTCAATTTAAATTATATTTTCTACTCTAGGAGATTGATAAAGAATCACTTGTCCCAGAAAAGCCTCAAGAAAGACCTCTATAATTTACAATAACTCAAAATTTCAGTCCTTAGTTTCTTGAGTTCCTCTATCTACTTTTGATAATGAGGATAGAATATGACTAAGAATATTCACTCTCACTGTACTCTCACATAAGATTTAGACTCTGGTAAATGGTATTTGGCATTTTGACACATTTTATCTTGGGATAAAACTTTTTTTTTCCTTTTAAATATTTTGAAGATTATTTCTTTGGATTTTGGAAGCATGTCTTTGATATAGGTAAAATTTGAGTCTCCTTTCCACTTAGCTGATCAAGCCCGAATTTCCCTACCTATCTTGATGTTTTGTTACTATTGTTATGTAAACTCTCTGAAGCTGGAGTGCTATCATACTTCCATTCAATTTTTAGGTGTATACAAACAAGTCTGTGAGCTACTATGTGTTTCCTAGTGATAAAATTATTTCTTCCTACTGGAATTAAAAGAGCTCAATGTCACTAATGAGGATTTATTTATGCAACTAATTAAAATTAATTGTTATTCATACCTACCAAAATCTGCTATTGTAATTTGCTAATGACTAACCAAGATGTCATCTTGTCTTCTGATTACTGGATCATTTGTTTTGTCAACTGGCTAGCAAAACTACTGGTAGTTACAAACAGTATGTAGACTTGTTCATCTTACTCTTAGAAATTTTTTTTTTCTTTTTAATGCTGGGGATTGAACCCAGTACATTGCACATACTAAACACGTACTCTAATACTGAACTTGACTATCAACTGTTAGAACTATTTTTTTTTGTACTAGGTGTTGAACCCAGGGCCATTCTACTTCTGTACTACACTCCCATCCATATTTTACTTTCTTTTTGGAACCAGGTTTCATGAGCCAGGTGTGATGGCTTAGGATTGTACTTGGAAGACTGACACAGGAGGGTTGCAGGTTCCAAGCCAGCCTCAGCAATTTAGAGAGGCTCTCAGCAACCTAGTGAGACCCTGTTTCCAAATAAAAATAAAATGGGGCTGGAAGAATAGCTCAGAAGTAGAATGCCCCCTGGGTTCAATCTTCCAACACCCCCCCACACACACACACACCAAAAAAAAAAAAAAAAAAAAAATGGGGCCTCATTAAGTTAATGGGGAATTCTTTAAGTCACTGAGTAAGACTGACCTTGAACCTGTAATCCCTGAGATTATAAGCATGCACCAGTATGCTCTGCTTTATAACTTATTTTAATAGTGACTTTTATTATCATCTCTTGTGAATATTTCACTGTTAATTTTTTTTTTTTTTTTTTTTTTTGCAGTACCAGGGATTGAACTCAGGGGTATTCTACCTCTGAGCTATACCCCCAGCCCTATGTTTTGCTCTTTATTTTGAAACTGGGTCTCACTAAGTAGTTGCAGAGTGCCTCACTAGGTAGCTGAGTCTGACCGCGAACCCAGATCCTTGGTCTCAGCCTCCCGAATGCTGGGATTACAAGCTTGCACCACCACGCCCGGCGTCACTGTTAAATTTTGAGCCAAATGATTCAAATAAAGCAAATCAGTCACTAAAGACAAACAGTCCTGACAGTTTTTGTGGCGATAGTTGTATAGCAAGGGTAATGGCATTGCTTATACTGACCACTGTAAGAAAATGTGTATTATATATTTAAATAATTTAATGTTTTTTTTCAAAATCATCCTGGTAATAAGATTGTATTTTTTTTCTTTGTTCAGGAGAAGTAGAAGGAAATTTTAGTGAAGGAATTGCAAATTTATATGGCAAAAGGTATGAATAGGGGAAGATGAATATGTAGATCCAGTAATTTTACCAAGGAAAAAAAATGTGGTTTAAGTGTATTTTCTTTTTCATTTTCTCATCTTCTTCCCTAGGTAACGAAATATTTTACTTTATCATGTAAAAATAAGGATAGTTACCATAGCAAAAATTCCTTTTGGATTACAATGAAAACAACATCAGGAGTTACTGAATTATATGATGTATCACACATAAGTTAAGTAATTAATAAAATGTAGTATTAGCTCTATTATATTGACTTACATTTTCAACAATTTGTATATATGCATTTAAATTTCAACCACGAATACAATGCATTTGCCTTAGGTTGCTCCCCAAACCAGATGCATAACGCCACTAGGGGACTAATAAAATAAGGAAGCACCGGTATAAATGGCTTTAGGATAGAATTTAATTAGACCTATTTGACCTAGTAAAAATCACTGAATTAGAGAGGAATGTTAGCAGTTTTATTATCTAAAAAACATTTTTGCAGGCCCATGTTAATATAGAAGTAATTTTTCTTTGACTAAAATTTTAATGATAATTTTAATAGTAATAGTTTTTATTTGTACAATTTAGTGGTCAACAAAATTTTAAAAATAATAATAAATTTAAAATTTCCTTACAAAATTTATTACCAAACCAAGGTTGAAATATTCCTGTCTCTTCATTTCTTTTGCTGGCATATTATTTCTTCTCTCTTTCCCTCTCTCTCTCCCTCTTTTATCTTTTCCACAGGCAGAGCATATTGTACTAATTTTGCAAGACTGGATTCCAGTATAACACACGATAACTTTGCATTTATACTGCATCTGTTATTTCTAATTTGCCTCTAGACTTGACTTTGATCTCAAGCAACACAATATGTTACTGTTTGATTTTATAATATACCATTTACACAATATTTTCTTTTCATTTTATTTTAACAACAGTTCTAAATAATGGAAGTGCTAGGAGAGTTCTAAATAATGGAACTGCTAAGAGTGTTAAAGATATAGACTATAAAGGAAAATTATGTCATCAATAAGTTATTTTTTCCTGAATGATTTAAAAATGATTTGTTAGGTTTGTTCTTAGATGTAAAGAGATGCATGCTGGAAAGAGTATGGGGTAAAATGACACAATAATGACTCAATGAACTCTCCTGAAATTGGGCAACTACTTATTAAATTGTATGTTAAATATGCGCTTTGGGACATTTCCTTTTAAGCTTGAATTCCTTTTCTTATAAATGTAGCTTGAAGGAATTATATATATACACATATATATATCATTATAATTCAAACATAAATATGCTTTTAACACAAAATATGAACAATGAAATATAAAGAGACTGATTTTGAAGAAACTAGCTATTAACTTTTGGGGCTTAACTAGATTCCTAGTTTAACAGACTCTCCTAGTCCCACTTTAATTTTTATTTTGAAACAGAGTCTCACTAAGTTGCTAAAAGCCTTGCTAAGTTGTTGAGGTTAGCTTCAAAACTGCAATCCTCCTGTCTCAGTCTCCCAAGTACTCTGATTGTAGTTGTGCCTCACCATCCTGGGCCACATTTTAATTATTTTTATATGTAACCCCTTTATTTTCAATGTTTTATTTTCTTTAAAAAATTCAAATCTATGAATGCCCAGAATTTCTCATCAAAATCAGATAACCAAGCATGTCGTGGTGGTGCACACCTGTATTCCCAGTACTTGGGAGGCTGAGAGAGAAGGATAGCAGGTTAGAGGATAGCCTTAGCAAGCAGTGAGACTCTCATCAACCTAGTGAGACCATGTTTCAAAATAAAAGTAAAATTGGGTTGGGTGTATAGCTCAGAGTTAGAATGCCTCTGAGTTCAATCCCCAGTCTCCCTCACCAAATAATAATAATAATAATAATAATAATAATAAAATTAATAATAATAATGGAGTTAGAAGGGCTACTTAGTTGGTGGTTCATGCTCCTAAATGAAGTCTAGATTCTGTTTTTAAAAAGTGATGACTATTACTAATTATTTAACTTTTTCAACTTCCATAAGGTACAATAATTATTGACATTAATTTTTATTGCAATATTAAACAATAGAATCAGTAGTTCAGAGCTGACTTATCTACTGCAAAACAGCTTGAGTCTCCATGATGAAACTAACTTGAACTTAGAACAAATAGTTTAAAAAACTACAGAATAACATTTTGTTCTAGGCTTCAAGTAAATCAATACCATGTGTAACTGATATTTTTTTAAAAAACTATTTCAGGGGAAAAATTTATAGATTTTTTTGAAGTTGTGGAAATACACCAGCATAATTTAATTTCACATTGTTTCTCATGGTGTAAAGGAGGTTGGGCAATGTTTGTAACCTGTTAAAAGAAACCTAGCTGCATTTCATCTTGTTCCAGCAATTGTTTTATTGATGAGAAACCTGGGAACATTCTATCTGCATCAGTGTTTAGTTGACTGTTATGCAAGCTATTTATTAAAGTATTCAAGTTTGTCATTTGTCTCTTTAGAGCTATTTATATGTTATTTTGTTTTGTTAATAAGTGATATATTTTCAGAGTATCAAAGGAATGCCAATAGATTATATTTGGTTCATTAATAACTCAGTTATGAAGTATCCTTTATTTTACCTTTTAGTCTTTGTTTACTCATCACCAGCCTGTCTTGGGAACTTGCTGTGTGTTCACTCTTATGTATCCTTAGAGGATTGTTTATATTAGCTGGTTAAATTTTAAACACTTGGTCATCACATGAACAGCTGAACTAAATACTTTCACATAGTTAAATCAATGACCAGAAAGAAGGCCTAGGGGTGTTAGCATAGAATTTGACATAAGAATACCTAATTTTTGTTCTGACACTAAAATTTCTACCTTAGTGCCCTCAGGGAAATCACTTAACCTGTTTTGATCCTTTTTTTTTTTTTCTATTAAACAGGGATTAATTTCAGGCTAGTTTTATCTTCACTTCTAAGAATCCAAGCTTTGGTCTCTCTTTAAACTTAACTTTTGTATCTAATATTTCTTCTATTTGAAAAATTAGGATACTACTATAGGTGATATGCTCAGAATATATCTTTTGATCATAATTTATAAGCAATGCAAATAGCATATTTGGTATTCTCGTTATTTGCTTTCTGAACATAGAAATGATAGTTTCATGTCTGTATTTCTGATAACAGTAAATTTGCTTTGTTAAAAATCATTCTTCAGATCTTAGTTGTTTGAAAGGCTTACATATTTAATTAATTGTATTGTCTTGCTAGCTTGAAAATGATTATGACTATGTAATTATTTGATTAAAACAACTCTGTAGTTATGTTTATAGAGACTTTTAAAATAAGTAAATATGTACTTTAGAAAATATAATGTGACTTATAAGCTGGGTGAAGTAGTGTATAGAAGCCTTTGATCCCAGTACTTGGGAGGCTGAGATAGGGGAATCACAGGATCAAAGCCAGGACATACTAGACCTTATTTTAAAATAAAAAACTATAAAGGGCTGGGATGTAGATAAGAGGTTCTGGATTCAATCCTTAGTACCATAAAAAGAAAAGAAAAGACTCTAATGCAAATTGTGATAGTCATGCTCATGTAAAAATTTATTTGAATTCCTATGTTTATACATTTCTATAAATTTATAGTCATATTTTACATAGGTAACATATACATAGAATGTTTGGTTTTTTGTTGTTTGCTCTTTGCAGTACTGGGGATTGAAATTCAACAGCATTGCCTGTGTGGTTAATAATTGTTCATCACATTCTCCTTGAGCATCCAGAAGCATTCACTCTTTTTTTTTTTTTCTTGCGGTACTGGGGATTGAACCCAGGGGCATTCTCCCTCCCAGCTCCACCTCCAGCCCTATTTTTTATTCTTTATTTTGAAACAGGATCTCACTAAGTTGTGGAGGGCCTCACTAAGTAGCTGAGGCTGGTTGCAAACCTGTGATCCTCCTGTCTCAGCCTCCCAAATACTGGGATTACAAGTGTGCGCCACCCTGCCTGGCTGCATTTGTCTATGTTTGTGTATTCATTCCATGTTTATTTGGAGATGACTAACTAATAATCTAATCATATTTAAAGATATCATTTCACTGGCATCACTGTTCTCTTCAATGCTGGCCGTGTACACATTCTGGGTAAAGACTGGTGGGTTATCGTTCACGTCCATAACTTTGACTCTGAGCGCCAGAGGTTTCTCTAAATCTTCACCCCGTGAATTCAGAGCCCGGCAATAGATCTGTAAAATGTTGGGGGGAAAAGAGATGGTCCGGGGGAGATCCAAGATGGCGACGGAGTGAACCATCCTTTCACAAACGCCCTGATTTGGATCTAAATTTACCATAAAAAGATCTTTTCAACAAAAGGAAAAAAGCGAAATCTGAACCACAAACAAATAAAGAAGATCAAGAAAGCAGAGCGACGACAAGAAAAGACGCCGTCGCGGAGCAATTCGTGCTCCCCACCCCGCCGACCCGGCTCCGCCGGGGCAGGCAGCAGCCGGGCTCAGCGCCGCTGAGGAGGTAGGCTGTGGAAGGGCAGGACCAGGAGCCTAGGGGCCCACCCAGACGCTGGGAACAGCGGGACCCAGGACACAGCACCCAGGCGGAAGCCCGCCGACCCGGCTCCGCCGGGGCAGGCAGCAGCCGGGCTCAGCGCCGCTGAGGAGGTAGGCTGTGGAAGGGCAGGACCAGGAGCCTAGGGGGCCACCCAGACGCTGGGAACAGCGGGCCCCGGGACACAGCTCCCAGGCGGACCCCCGCCGACCCGGCTCCCCCGGGGCAGGCAGCAGCCGGGCTCAGCGCCGC
>PVLC010011015.1:0-20136 GCA_004027655.1 Graphiurus murinus
AACTCATGGGCATTCTACCTCCAAGCTCCACCCCCAGCCCTATTTTTTATTCTTTATTTTGAAACAGGGTCTCACTAAGTTGCAGAGGGCCTCACTAAGTAGCTGAGGCTGGCCGCGAACCCGGATCCTCCTGTGTTAGGCTCCCAAGTACTGGGATTACAAGTGTGCGCCACCACGCCTGGCTCAGCTACACATGGTTTTGCAACTGGCTGAATGTGACTGCTTGCTAGTAAACGAGGACCAATAACGCGTGGACCATACTTCACAGATCCTGCCCTTGACCCTGGGATCGGTTAAGGCTGTATGCACTGCCCCCTCAGCTCCCGCCTTGCTCCATGGCTGTTAATATTCCAGGAGGACACCCAGGCCCCATGCCAGCTGCCTCCACAATGACCTGGGAGATTTTAAAGCAGACCCAAAACTGGGCATGGTGGTGCCTACCTGTAAACCCAGTGCTTGGGAGGCTGAGACAGGAGGACTGCGGGTTCGAGGCCAGCCTCAGCAAATAGTGAGACTCTCATCAACCTAGCGAGACCCTGTTTCCAAATAAGAAATAAAATTTGGGGTGGGGGTGTTGCTCAGGGGTAGAATGCCTCTGGATTCAATTCCCAGTACCATAAATAAGTAAGTAAAGAAAGAAAGAAAGAAAGCAGATTCCGTGAGCCCTAAACCTCTGGAGGTAGAGATCAGACAGGAGAGGTTTTAGATCTCCCCAGGTAATTCGATTACATGACAGGTTGGAGGACTTTTGTCCCTGAGGGTTGGGGGTGCTGGTGCAGGGACCCACAGGTAGCGTCCCTCGGGAGCATCAACCTCGGTGACATGTGCCTGGGAGACACGGGCACTGGGTTCCTGGCACCGGTCCCACATCAAGATGGGTGGTAGAGAAGAAGGATCCAGCTGAGCTGCCTCAGAACCCAGCTGTCACCAACCAGAGTCAGATGTCAGATTCAAGTCCCCAGGAAACCCCCGCACAGGGCGGCTCTGCCCGGGCCTGCGGCCCTGGAGGGTCTGTGGGAGGAGAGGCAGAGCCAGGAGCCTCGCCCCAGACACAGGCCTTCCCCACCCACCTCTGTCCTCAAAGCCGCCTGCAAGCCCTCCTGAAGTCTGTCCTCCCGCCAGGGTGTCCGTGAGGGGCAGGGCCTGCTCTGAACACGCTTCTACCTTTGGTTGGCGGGGGTGGTGGTCAGCCTGGAACCCCAGGGAGCCAGGAGGAAGAGGATGCAGACCTTCCTCCAAGACTCTGTGAGCCCCTGGGGCTGGCTAGGGAGTGATGGCGCCTGATCTCCCGCAGCTGTGGGGAGAGACACCTGGAGAAGCTCAACAATCCCCAGGACGAGGCATCGCCTCCGCCCAAAAGCAATTAACTGGGAGGAAACCAGCTGCCGCGGCTCTTTGTAGATGCACAGGGCGGGAGCTCCAGTGCACCAGGCGCCCCCTCGGCCTCCAGCCTCCTGACAGGGAGAGTCTACACAGAACGGCCCCCATCTCCCTGCACCCCTGCGCCCTGCAGCCCAGCCATCTGCAGCTCTGAGCCTGAGGAGGCTGTCCCTGCTTACCACTCATCCAGGACAGAGGCTCAACCCCCGGGTGGCAGCCAGGCCCCGGGAATCACAGACCGACCGCGTAGGGGACTGAGCTGTAGACGTAAACCCTGAGATGGGGCAGCTCCAGGCACATTCCTTGGTAGCCTCGGAGCTGCCAAGGTCCCTCCTGCATGGCCAGCAGGTCACAAAGAAGCAACTCCATGTCCCGCGGGTGCCTGTGGCCCTCGGAGCATGCAGCAGCACAGGGGAGCCCAGGAGTGCAGCCGGGACGGCCGGGGCCCGTCTGCAGGGTGACACCCCAGCGCCCACCCCAGCAGCAGCGATGACGTCCCCTCCTCCCTGTCCCTCTGGAAGCCCGTCAACCAAGAAGATGCTGCGGCGGGCGCTCATGTGGCGTGGGGGCGGCTGAGCGGAATTTCAATGAAGAAGGAACAGACCCAGCCTTTGAGCATCTCCCTCGGACTCCTTCCTAATTAACCACCGAGGTCCGCGGTCTCAGCCAGCGGGCGCCACGGAACGGGGACAGTGAGGCGGGCTCTCAGATGGATAGCTGGGGAGAGGAGTGGGGGTGAGAGACTGAGGGGGAGGGCAGGGAGGGAGGTGGCAGAGGTGGGCTTCAGGTGCCACCAAGACCCTCCTCTCCAGGAAGTCACCAAACACCCTTCACATGGCAAAATGCAAGGTTTGATGGGCCATCAGAATCGTAAGGACAGTTCATGGCCGCTACCCTAGCCAGGGCGTGGGGGTCCCCATCAGGGAGCGGTGATGTCACCGCCTATGTGCCTCTTGGCATCTGTCGGCACCAGTGCCCTGGACCCAAGAAAGGACCCAACACCTGTCAACGGCGTCAGGACCTCCCTGAACCCCCGCCATGCCTCACGCCGGGCACAGTAGTCTGGGGTCCTGGCCCCGTGGGCACCTTGAGACTCTGTTTTGGAAGATTTGCACACCACTGTCAGCGGAATGGCGGGCAGGCCCTGCGTGCGGACAGTTGCCCTTCGCTGACTTAACGAGTCCCCAGGCAGTGGGCGCCCAGCACCGAAGCACAAAGTATGTGCCAGGGAGGCCCAGAGGCCCTGCTGCTGCCCCAGTCACGGCCTGGCACAGCCTCGGCTCGGAGTCCCCGATCAGTGTGCGTGGGAGAGGAAGCAGGGTGCTTGGGTCCAGGACACGCTCTCCACTAGGGTGTGGGGAGGGTCCCAGATGGCCGCGGAACCAGCCACAGGTGGGTCTGAAGGAGATAGTCTGAAGGCTACTCTCGGGACCTTGGGAGGAAGCCCCAGATCCTCAGAGACACGACGCAGAGGTGCTGAGGGGCCAGAGCGTGCTGTATACCCCCTCCCCCAGCGACCCCCAGCATGCCCCAGCCCCTGGGGCCCGGGAGCAGACCTCACACGGGGGGGTCATGTGATACAGCCTGACCCATCGGCCGACCACATCTCACGGACCCACAGAAGCCAATGAGAAGCGACTCTGGGGTTTGCACTGGGACAGCTGGACAGACCCTCCCTCTCCAGCCGGCACTGCAGCGTTGCCCGGGCTCCGTGAATCCACACAGCCAGCACCATCAGGAAATTGGCCAGGAAGCCCTGGCCGGGATGGAGCCCACACAGTGGCAAGGTGGAGAGGCTGAGCCAGGATGGGGCGGGGGCCCGAGGTCAGGCTGCGGAGGGCCTCTGTGGATGGACACTGTGGACCGGCAGCCAGGAGTTAGCTACTGTCCCCGCACCCAGGTGACCCCGCACCATCTGCTGTGGTTTACACGCTTGCCTCCTCCTCTATCTCCCGTCCAAATTCGATTGTCATTGTAACCGTATTAAGAGCAGGGACATTTAGGAGGTGAGGAGGCCACGGGAGCGCTGCTCAGGGGTGGATTAATGCTGTAAAGAAAGGACAAGTCGGGCCCTCTTCTGTCCCTTTGCCCCTGCTTCCTGCCCTCAGTGGACTGGATGCCGGGGCCCTGACCTCGCCCTCCCAACCTCCTGTGGGGAAGCAAGCTTCTGTTCTTTGTAAACCCCCTGCTCTCTGGTGTCTCCAGTGTCTTGCAGCAGCACAAAGCAGGCTAAGATACCATCTCTGCCAGCAGCAGTGTTACCTCGAGCGAGACAGGGCATGTAAAAGCACCTCCGTGTCTTCGGAAGGAAGATGCTTATAAAGTCGAGCCTTTGTTCTTGCCCAGAGCGACGAGAGGCCGTGAATAAGGACTCGTTAGGACCTCCCTTTTGAAAAGCCGCAGGGAATCAGCCGGAAACAACCTTAGTCCCTGAGCGGTCTACATGCTATGGGCTAGCACATGCCCGTCTCCTATCACTGGTGCAACTGGAGCCGGAACCCCAAGAGACAACGTCCAGGGACCACGTCAAGGGGTTGCCAGGAGACCCCCTCCTGCTGCCTTGGGGCCCAGGGACGCAGTCTCTGCCACCCTTTGGATCTGACCCCGGCTTGAGTCCTAGGTGGTATTAAATGGGAAAGAAGTAGACAGACCCAACAGTGGTACGAAATGTTGTCCAGAGCTCCTTGCCGTCCTTTACAGCACTGAGAGACATGATGTCTTCCCCACCCCAGGACTGGTGCTGCCCAGTCTTCCCAAGGAGCTGCATCCGCCATGCTCACTCAGGCTGAGTGAGCCCTACCCAACTCTACCCCCAGGCTTAGAGCTGTACCCAAGCCTGGCCAATCAGAGAACCGTCTCCTTAAGCCCAAGTGAGGGCTAGCCAATCAGAGCATCCTTCTCCGTCAGCCTCAGTGAAGGGAGGCCAATCAGAATATACCTCTCCTCTAGCCTCAATGAGGGCTGGCCAATCAGAGCATCCTTCTCCTTCAGCCTCAGTGAGTCTTGGCCAATTAGAACATTCCTCTCCTCTAGCCTTAGTAAGGGCTGGCCAATCAAAGTAGTCCTCTCCTCTAGCCTCAGTTTGGGTTGGCCAATCAATATTCCTCTCTTTCAGCCTCAGTGAGGCCTGACAAATTAGAACATTCCTCTCCTCCAGCCTCCGTGAGGGCTAGCCAATCAGACCAGTCCTAACCCTTCTGGCCTCAGTGAAGGCTAACCAATCAGAGAATCCTTCTTAAGCCTCACTGAAGGCTGGCCAATCAGAGTAGTCCTCTGCTCCAGCCTCAGTAAAGGCTGGCCAATCAGAGCATCCCTCTCCTTCAGCCTCACTGAAGGCTGGCCAATCAGTACTCCTCTCCTCCAACTCCGCAAGGGGCCCACAACGGGCAGAGATCCCTGCTGGCCCATCAGAAAGGATGCAACTCAACCCCAGAGCTCTGTGGAAAAGCTGGTGGATTGGAGGTAACGAGTTCTCCCCTAACTGCTGTTACCAAAATTCCCTGTAGGGATGGCTGCTGCTAATATCCCTGCAACCCGGGTACGGGCACCGTGAGCCGGGGAGGCTGCCTGTGGTCACAGGGCAAGCGTGGGGCCTGCGTCTGCACCTGGACCTCCCCAGGATGGCGGAGAAGCTGAGCTGAGGTGCAGGGCCCTTGGGATGCATGCTCAGGGGCCCCAGTGCCATACACTGCCCTGCCGCCCGCCCAGCTCCAAGCCCACGCTCGGGAACTTACCACGATCACCAGCAGGGCAGGGGCCACAAAGGCCCAGATGGCGCCGCTTCCCAGGGACAGCCAGCAGCTGTGGAGGAGGCAGAGCCTTAGCTGTTTCAGCAGACCACCCACCGTGCCTGGCTGGTTCTCAGCCAGGGTCACCCAAGCCACTGTCCTAATCCCCACAAATACTCCTTAATCCACGGTGATCTCCTGTGTCTCGTTCTTGGAAAGGATTTTTTTTTTTTTTCCAGAACTGCAGACTGTGGTCAGCAACCTTTGAAGTGGCCAGCCCAAAGCCAAAGTGGGTTTTCATTTCATTACCCAAATAAATAAATAGGCCTCTGCCAAGGCCTGGCTTCCTTGCAGGGCTTTTTGAACGCTGGCCCTTTGCAGGTGACGGTCACCAGGAGGCGCCCAGCCCTGTCCACGCGCCAGGGGCTGCCGGCCAGCTACATTCCGCAGCTCCCGGAGCCAAGAGGAAGGGTTCTGCCGGAGCCAGGCGGTTGCTCTAAACGCCTAGAATGTAGGGTCTTCTGAGATGTGAGCCCAGAACTCCGAGAACTAAGCTGGCCCCCTTATGGTTCCAGAGCCTACGGCACTACCTACGGCCCAAGGCTCCTGGGACGTGCCATCTTTCGGGACCCCAGATGCTGGCAAGTTTGCAGGCATAGTCTGCACTAGCACTTGGCGTGGATGTCTGACTGCGCTGAGCTCATTTCAGGGGCTGCTCCCTGGGCAGCAGATCTGACGCGCGTACAGCAAAGCCCAGCTACCGCCTGGTCTGATTCAGCCCTACGGCGCTCTTGGCGGGTGCAGTGGCTACTCCCCTCCTGCAGATGGGGAAACTGAGGCTCAGAAAGCTTAGGTGACCCTAAAGCACTCAGGATACCCTTTCTGTCTCAGCCTCCTGAGATGCCCTGGGCCAGGAGGCAGTAAACACCTGGACCAGGGAGGAACGGGAGCTCAAGTGTGCAGCGACCCCTCAGCGTGCACGCCCACCAGGCTCCCACGAGGTGACCGTTCCACACGGGCAAGTCTGTGCTTTCTAGTGGTGGGCGCAGACCCGTAAGTCCTGAGGACCTCCTCTTCCCCATCCTGTCTGTAAACCCAGTGAGCCCCTGAACCTCGCCGGCTGTGGGGCGCCAGGCCTGGGGCCAGGAGACAGGCTGATGTTGGAGCCGGGTCAGGGCTGCAATGCGCAGGGCGAGTGGCCTGGCATCTGCAAGCTCAGGGCAGCGAGAACAGTCAGTGTCTCCGAGGCGTGCTCCAGAGGGAGGGGCCCTTCTTTCTCCAGCCTTCAGCTTCAGCAGCCTGGAGGCAGGCAGTGGGCAGAGCAGGGTAGACGCCGCTTCCTGCAAGCCTGTGTTGTAAATGGCTGTAGAGAGGCTGGGTCCCCTCCTCATCAGCTGGAGGAGCCTGAGAATGCTCTGTGCTTTCTCTTCTCCTGAACACCCTTGTCCTGTTACACGCTTGCTGGCGCCTCAGCCCGGCTGGCCTGGTGCAGCCCACCTCCTGGTACGCCGCATCAGGCCGTATTATTTGTACGCTTGTATATTCACTCAACTGTGATTTATTGGGCACTTACTGGATACTATGCACTTGTTAGCCGCCCCAGAAAGACCCGCAGGGCCACAGACTGGGGCTCCAGAGCTGCGTATCTGGGAAGAACCCAGGGCTGAGGAGGCCCTCCTCAGAATCTTCTAGTGGCTGCAGGGCACTGCGGCGCCCCCTTACCAGTTGCAAGAGCACAGCTGGGTTTGTTTCCTGCTCTCTCTGGCCCTGGCCTTTCTTGCTGCCAGGGCTTGGGGGAGCCAGCAGGTGTGTGCCCTGCACCCAGGTGAACAGGAAGGCTGAGGCTGGAGTAGGGGGAGGGGGAGGGACGCCCCCCAGGGCTCTTCCCATGGAAGCCCGCCACGCACAGGGATGCTGGACGGGGAACCACATCCACTTACTTGCTGCTGGTCCCGTAACTGTCTGTGGCGGAGGAGATAGAGATGATACAGATGAGGAGTGGGGACCCTGTGGAGAGCCAGAGGAGACCACGTCAGCCGGCGGCGCCGCCCGGAACTGACAATGGCTAGGTTTTTTTACCCCGAGATGAAAGGAAACTCACAAAGGATATTAAGTTGCAATGGAGGGAAATAAACAGAGTGACATTCTGCCCTTCCCCTCCGCTGAGCCTGTGCTCGGAGACACCGCACTGACGCACAAACCCACCAAGGCTTGCTCTTGCCCTGCTCCTGGCTTCCGCGTATACTCCCTGGGAACAGATTCTATTTTACTCGCCTCCCTGCCCCTCACCATCCCTGTCACGGAGCCTGGCCACCAGCAGTCCTCAAGGATGGCTAATCTGAGACCTCTGCCACCCCCGGCTCAGCTCCTGCCCCGTCCTGATGTTTCAAAAAAAAAAAAAAAAAAGGTAATTGCCTAAGGGTTGGAGGGTTGCCAGGGCAAAATTGCAGAAAGAGACCTCCGTCTCCGCGGGGCTCAGCCAGCAGCGTCCCCCAGGGCGGCACCCCCGCTCCGGGTCAGCCGCCAGCTCCTTTTTAATTAATCGTTGAGGTTGAGAGAGCCCCGCTGCCTACAGATCGGCTTTACTTAGGCCCGAAGCCAACAAGCCCAGCCGGGCTGAGGGAAGCAGTTCACGGGCTCCTGACGCAATTAATTAAGGGGAAGGTGACAGGAAGATAGATGGGGCCCGTGGAGAGGGGACTGACGGAGTGACGGAGCTGGCGGGCGGGCGCCCTGCTCGCAGGAGAGCCCCAAACCCACGGGGACCACACACGCCGGTGTTAGGAGCCGCACGGTCCCAGCCCCGGTTATCAGGCGGGAACGAAGCTCAGGGTGCCTGGATCTCCTCCTCCTCCTTCAAAAGAACTTGGAAATCCCACGTAAAGCCTCTCGGTTCTTAAATATTGGCAAATAACTCCTTTTTCTCCATTTTTGTCCAGATCAAATAAAACAGGTTGGCTTAACTGGATATTTCTCTCTCTCTCTCTCTCTCTCTCTCTCTCTCTCTCTCTCTCTCTCTCTCTCTCTCTCACACACACACACACACACACACACACACACACACACCATATCACACTCACACATTCTAATATCATATCACACACACAATCCAGACAGCTCTATTCTTTCTTCGGGCCCTTTCTCTCTAGTGACACATTGCACAAACCCTTTGCCTGTATTCCAGCTGTCTTTGCTGTGGCTTATAGTGTGTGTGTGTGTGTGTGTGTGTGTGTGTGTGTGTGTGTACATGTGTGTGTGTACATGCACATACATGCCTCTAAGTTATATGACCATTTCCATAAAGAAACTAGTCAACAGCTGGGTGCAGAGGCACACACCTGTAATCCCAGTACTTGGGAGGCTGAGACAGGAGGCTCGCAGGTTTGCGGACAGCCTCGGCAACTTAGCAAGGCTCTCAGCAACCTAGTGAGACCCTCCTTCAAAAATTAATAAATAAGCAGGGCGTGTGGCACATGCGTATAATCTCAGCACTTGGGAGGCTGAGACAGGAGGATTGCAGGTTCAAGGACAGCCTCAGAAACTTAGAGAGGCCCTGTTTCCAAACAGAAAATAAAATGGGGCTGGGATTGTAGCTCAGAGATAGAACACCCTTGGGTTCAATTCCCAGCACCACCAGATAGATAGATAGATAGATAGATAGATAGATAGATAGATAGATAGATAGAAAGATAGATTGATAGATAGATAGATAGATGATAGATAGATTGATAGACAGATAGATAGATAGATAGATAGATAGATAGATAGATAGATAGATAGGAAGGACTGGGGGTGTGGCTCCCTGTGTTCAACCCCCAGCACCAAACAAAGAAACTAGTATAGTAAATGGTAGGTCGTTGTCTCTGTTGTCTTCCAAAGCCCCACTAAAGGAAGTCGGAAGTCACCAGAGGAGCAGCTCTCCTCTCCGGGGCGTCAGGAAGCATAGAGGGAGCTGGTGGTCACTCCTGAATCCACAGGTTCAGCAAGGCAGACGCAGGACTCCGGGGCACCTTAGCGCACTCCCCGCGCGGCTGGTCGCAGCCGGGAGGAGGCGGCCCACGTCCCCTGCACCACTCTCCCACGGAAGCCCCGAGGGACGCATAATTTACCTCCACTCCATCCTCAAATAAATTACATTTGCCAACTCGAAGCACAAAGTAAACACGCTTAATCTGCTCCTCGAGTAACGAGGGCTGTGAGAATAAAATCTATCTGGAGAAAGCCAGAGACGGGCAGCACATCCGCTCTCCCCTGCCCCCGCCTTGCCCAGTCCACGTTTTACAACGACTGCAAGAATGCCAGGTGGACCCGGCAGGCAGCTGTGGGGCCTGTGCGTGCCCGGGCTCTCCAGGATGGGCAAGGGCGGCTCCAGCCGACCAGCCTAACGGTGGGAACAGGACTTGTAGACTGCAGGCACGGGACGCTCTGCGGACCCACAGCCTGTGAGATGGCCGAAACCAACAAAGACCAGTTAACAAACAAAACAAAACACACCTTCCCTCTCCGTAAGTTTTCCCAAGAGCATGCAGCAAATTAAGACAAGTCAACTGGAGAAAATCTACTAGCTCAGTAGGAACAGGGAGGGCCTGGGGGATTTGGGTCAATAGGGCCACCCTGTCCCTTCCCGGGGTGTGGACACCACGGGCTCCTCCCTGGGCTGCAGTGGCTCCCCAGGGCTGGCCGGCCTCCATCCCTCACCCCCAAGTGCACGTTCTAGAGCTCCGTTCCTGGGAGAAGCAGCTGTAGGCTCAAGCCTTCACCTCTTCAACTCTAGCCCACGAGCACAGGGTCTACCGGGCACGGCAGGCTGGGAATGCCGCGCCGCCCACGTCCCCGCCTCGGCCAGCTCTTGGGGCAGAAGCTACATGCCCTGCCCCTATTCCAGGAACAGCAGGTCACCCCCAAAGAAGTGGCACTGTCCTGCTCCCTGGCCTGGGAGAAGTATCAGGGGGATATATATATATATATATATAATTTTTTTTTAATGAGAAAAGCAAGTCATTTGGGTGTAGAATTCCAAAGTGCCCCCCCATGGGGTCTCAATTTACATGGAAGAGTCTGGGGAGCTTAAACCCAAAGGTGCTGGGAAAAGGACAGGGCCTTTGAGGTCAGCGAGGAAGAGAGACCACCAGGCCGGGCCACACGGGAAGAGCCGGGAAGAGACAGCTAGGGGAGGGGGCTCTGGGGTCCAGCCACACCTCAAAGACTGGCTTCACAACCCCCCTGCAAAGGGCCTGCGTTTAATCAGCTCTGATCGTGGGGCGAGGTGGGCAGAGGCCATGGCTGGGAACGACAGAGCAACCAGCCGGCAGTTTTCGGAGCCCTGCAGGAGACACGGACAGATGCCGATGCAGGTGGACAGCTGAAGAGGAGGTGACACGTGAGCCCTGCCAACGCCCCTGCTGTCCCGGGGCCCACGCTCCTGCCCGAGGCTGCACCCCAACAGGGAACGGAGCCCCAAAGAGGAAGTCAGAGCGGACGGAACTAAAGGGAGAGGCACACACGTGATGACTTCAGGACAGACCCTCACTAAGTCCTAAAAAAAACAAAACTCTATACACTTAGAAAGATTGCAGTCACACAAATCATTCCACAATCGAGTAAAATCCAAAGATAGTTAGAAGAAAAAAAAATGTGAGAGATTCACAGACATGTGGAAGTCAGATAGCACATGCAAAAAATAATAAATGGGCCAAAGAAGAAATTTATAAAAAACAAGAACATGCATACTTAGATGAGCAAATATGAGGATACACAGAATGTCCAGGATGCAGCCAAAGCTGCACTCAGAGGAAAATGTATGCCTGTGTGTGTGTGTGTGTGTGTGTGTGTGTGTGTGTGTGTGTGCCTGCATTAAAAAGGACTTTAATATCCCCCAACTTTCCACTTAATACAGAGGTAAAAGAGGAAACAAGCAAAAGGCAAAGTGGGCAGAAGGGAGGAAACAATGAGGATTAAAGCTGAAGTTAATGAAGTAGATCGTAGAAAAGCAATAGAGAAAATCAATGAAACTGAAAATCTGTTCTTTGAAAAGATCACCATTTGGCAAAGCAAGTCAGGAATGTCAGAAGGCTTCCAGATGAGGTGGGTTTGGTGCCTTTGATGGGCCCGTAGAGTCCTCCTAGCCATCTGGGCCACCAGGAGGCACCGAGGCCACGCTCCCTCCCCGTCCACCTACCCCATCCGATGCCGTAGTAGTACAGGTGCTTGCTGTCCTCGGACCCGAACACCTTGATGACCATGCTGTAGAGGTGCAGCCCCTCCACCAGCATCCAGGCAAAGGCGCTGAGGAAGAAGTAGTGCAGGAGGGTGGCCAGGACTTGGCACGGGACCTGGGTCCAAAGGAAGTCGCGGTGAGACCGGTGCACAGTGGCGCGGCCACAGCCCTGGCCTCCTGCGTCCACTCTGGGTCACCTGGTCACGTGGCCTCGCCTTCCTCCCAGGGAGTCAGGGGTCTCTTTCTCTTTCTCTCTCTCTCTCTCCCCCTCCCCCTCTCCCTCTCCCTCTTCCTCTCTCTTTCTCTTTCTCTCTCCCTCTTCCTCTCTCTCTTTTCCTCTCCCTCTCCCCCTCCCCCCCTTTCTCTCTTTTTGTAGAACTAGGGGTTGAACCCAGGGGCATTCTACCTCCAAGCTACACCCCAGCCTTATTATTATTATTATTATTATTATTATTATTATTATTATTATTATTTTGCAGTACTGGGGATTGAACTCAGGGGCATTCTACCTCTAGGCTACACCCCCAGCCCTATTTTTTATTCTTTATTTTAAAACAGGGTCTCACTAAGTTGCAGAGGGCCTCACTAAGTAGCTGAGGCTGGTCCCAAACCTGCGATCCTCCTGTCTCAGCTTCCCAAGTACTGGGATGACAAGCGTGCACCACCACGCCCGGCCCACCAGCCCTATCTTAATTCTTTATCTTGAAACAGAGTCTCACTAAGTTGCTGAGAACCTCACTAAGTAGCTGAGGCTGGCCTCAAACCTGCAATTCTCCTGTCTCAGCCTCCCAAGTCTTGGGATTACAAGCATGCGCATCTGTTTCTCTATCCGAGTGGTTCTCCTGCAGTGACTCAGGGCTAGCCAGCCAGGTGCCATGCCACCTCCTGGGAAAGGGCACGAGCCGTCTCCTCCCGCAGAACCTCAGGCCTGGCCGTTTAGGGGAGAGATCTGCCTTCTGGGCTGAAGACGCCGAGGCCAGAGGGGAGAGGGCGGGCCGGCCGGCAGCACCTACTCACGGCGCCTACTCACCGTGCCCGGCTCCACTTGGAAGCTGATGAGCAGCAGCACCTGGGCCACCAGCACGGCGAAGGACAGGTTGGCGTGGATGTGGTAGCGCTGGTTCCTGATGGTGCTGACGGAGCTGGGGACAGAGCGGGCCCGGTGCCGGCTCAGACTCCGCCGTTCGGTCCCAGGCCGGGTTCCCTGCCACCACTGCAGTCCCAGTGCCCATTCTCAAGAGCAGGCAGAGAGAGAGTCTTCACGAAACCCGATCCTCCCTGCTGGGACCCTCAGTGGCTCCCTACTGCTGTAGGATAGGACCCCCGCTCCTTCCACAGCCGCATGGCCCTGCACATTGTGACCGACCCCTGCCTGCCACTGCACCTGCCTCTTCCTTTTCTCCATCCCAGGGCCCTTTTCTGCTCCTCCCCCGGCCCCGCCAGCCTGCTCAAGGCGCAGGGCCTTCGCATCTGCTGGTCCTCGGGGCTCTGCGTGGTGGCGGCTCAGACGCCTCCCCTTAGACAGAGCATCCTGCCCCGAGGAACTCACCTTCTCCCTCTCTCCTGCCTCGCACGGCGAGACAGCCACACGCATGCATCTGTTCAAGCTTTGGTTTACTCCGTTACTGGCCGGGCCCCCACCCACATGTCTGCACCTCCGTCTTGGTGCAGTTGGGAGCTCAGAGCTGACCTCACACCTGGGGTTGCTGGGGAAAGGGGCAGATGGATGCCTGGGCCGGCTCCGATCCTGCAGAAGTCCTCGTGTGTCAAGGCTGGGGTCTCTCCAGACCCTTCCTGCTGGCTCCACAGCCCCTCCTGTCTTTTCTAAGTCACCGGCAGCCCTGGGTCCTGCCTGCACCGCAGACTCGCCAGGGAAAGGCCCCCGGGAGAGACCATCCTGCCCGAGGTTTAGCCGGCCCAGGACTGACTGCCCGCACCAGAGAGAGTCCAGCTATGTTTACAGGAAGCTGCAAACCCCCCGGGGCCCCGGGGAGAGAGGGGACTCACGATAGCACCGCGAAGGTGGCCAGAGTCGCCGCCAGGCAGAGCACCGACAAGGAGCAGCCCACGTAACTGATGGAGGAGAGCGCCACCTGGTGTCCGCGGGAGAGCTGTGGGGACAGAGAGGGCATGGGTGCCGGCCAGAGGGACCCCAGCAGACACGGCTGAGCCCTGCTATGAATGCGGTGCTGATTACTAAGTTCTGCGCCTCCTGCCCTAAGCTGGGACCCCCGGATTCCGGTACTTTGGGTGTTCCAAGTTGCCCTCCAGCCCCTGCAGGCACCTGTCCTGTTAACGGGGTGACAGACCCCCCAGCCCTGTGCCCCAGGGCCCCACCACCCCTGCTGTTCTCAGAAGGAGGTCCACAGCCCCAGGGGGTGCAGCAGGCCTGCCCCTTCCCACCCTCCAGTCGGCCAGGACACCCCGGGCTCCTGCACGCAAGGTTCACTCTGTGTCAGGTTGGGTGCTCAGAGCTAGGTATCCAGGTGCTCTGGGCTGGATACTTAGGCTGGGTGGTGCCCAGAATAGCCCAGGAGGAGAGAGTCCTCCCCAGGCTGCAGATGAGGCAGCTGAGGCCCAGCAGGGCCCCGCTAAGGCCACTCAGCAGGTAGCAGGGGGACCCAGGTGCCCGCTGGCCTGAAGACAGAGGGGTGCTCTCTGGCGCCCCCTGGCACAGACCGAGATCCCTGTGGACAGAGCCTCTTTCTCAGGGAAGCCTGGTCTTCTGCCAGTGGTGGGCACACCAACACCTCGCCAGGGGCCACAGCTGTGACTCCAGGATAGAGACCGGAGGGTCCTGTGCAGCCACCCACCTGGCCTCGGGAAGGTGCGGCCTGCCCTGCCATGCCCTTCCTGTCCTGACCGACCCTGGGCGGATTGAGAAATGCCAAGAAAAGCTTGGAGGAGTTTCTTCCAGGACACGGAGTGCTCTGAGTCAGAGACCAAGAACTCGGGGACTCCAGGGGCTCCTGAGATGCAGATTCAGGGCCCAGCCGGAGCTTACACGCACAAGGGGTGAGTAAGATTACTCTGCCACGAAGGACATCTTGTCTCTCACTTTTTAGCAAAAGCCTCTCTGGGTGGATACACCATTTTCCCTCCTTCGATAAGAATGAACATATAAGCCCGGTGTGATGGCGCACACTTGTAATCCCAGCACTTGGGAGGTTGAGATGGGAGGATCACAAGTTTCCGAGCAGCCTCAGCTACTTAGTGAGGCCTTTCACAACTTACTGAGACCCTGTTACCAAAAAAAAAAAAAAAAAGGGCTGGGGGTGTAGCTCAGAGGTAGAATGCCCCTGGGTTCAGTCTCTAGTACTGAAAAAAAAAAAAAAAAAAAACAACATATAAACTGGGCATGGTGGCACACACTTGGAACTTGGAAGGCTGAGACAGGAGGATTGCAGGTTCGAGGCCAGCCTCAGCAACTGAGTCCCTCAGCAACTTAGCAAGACCCTCCAGCCTTAAAATTTAAAAATATAATAGGGCTGGGGATGTGGCTCAGAGGTAGAATGTCCTGAGGTTCAATCCCCAGTACTCACCCTCCCCCAAAAAAGAACAAACATGTTTCTGTCCTCCTAAAAGCAGAGCAATGACATAGACCGATTAGTGGCCGCTGGCTGTGCTGTGGGAAGGCCATCGGTGGTGAGGGCAGTGAGCTGCAGCCCAGGCCCAGCCCGAGGGGCAGCAGCCACTGGACTCTAGCTGCTGTCTCCAGCCAGGAGTGGAAGTTCAATGTGGCCGGGGGTCTGCAGTTCCTTCTTCAAAAACCAGAAATCTAAACTTTACCGATCATGTATCTGCATTTTAGAAATACTGGCCAACAATTATTAAAAGATTGTTTTTTTCTTTTGGTAGCGTGGCCTGAACCCAGGGGCATTCCACCTCTGAGCTATACCCCTGGCCCTTTTTTTAGTTTGAAATAGGGTGTTGCTAAGTCACTGAGGCTGGCCTTGAACCTGCCATCCTCCTGTCTCAGCCTCCCAAGTACTGAGATGACAGGCTTGTGCCACCATGCATGCCCAGCTCATTTTTAAAAACCCCTGTGGGGTAAATGAAACCTGTCTGCTAGCCACGGCTGGTCTTCAGGCCGCTGTGGGTGACTGTTCTGTTGGAGTACGCTTCCTGGGGCTGCTCCTGGGACCCGCTTTCCCGGGAGGATGTGCTGGCACCGGGCTCTTGCACCCACATCCCCAGGGTGCATGACAAACAGCTGTCCCCAGAGGCTGCAGAGGATGGAACCCAGGGCTGGTGCAGGGAGGCGCAGGGAAAGGACCGCGTCCGGGTCCCAGCTCCCCTGCGACCCCTGCTGGCCGCCCGCGCTCCTGCACACCAGCTGTGTCGTGGGTGAGCCGCTGTGCTGCTAAGCCAGCCTGCGCCAGGCGTCCTGGCCACTCCTGGAGGAGCTGACTCACTCGTGCCTCTTCATCAAACAGACGGGGGTGGGGGGACAGGGGGCGTGCGCCAGGTTCTCAGGAAGGAGCCACGGGCGAGGCTGGCTTGTGAAACCACCGCCCCTGGGGAGCCGACCTCGGGAAACTCTCCCAGAGGCTGATCTGCTTGTTCAGTGGCTTCAGGGATCCACACAGATGCCTCCGAGGGTGGAACCCCCTCCTGCCCTTGCCCACAGCCCCTGCCCCTTGTGCCAGCCGAGCAGGCAGCCCCCACACCTGTCTTGTAATCATATGCCAAATGCAGATCTGTGTATTTGACACACAGAAATACTCCCACCTGCAGAGCTCCTGACAAATCACCCTGGGGTGGGGGTCTCGGGGGGCCTCATTCTGGGGTCTCCTGGGGCATCATCGTGGGGTCTCCTAGATATCATCTTGGGGTCTCCTGGGTATCATCCCGGGGTCTCCTTCCCCTGAACAGTGGCCATGATCACCAGTCCTAGCCCCAGCCGGTCTGAGGTACCCCTCAGGTGAACCCCACTGCCTGCCAGGACTGCACAGAGGGTCCTGCTCACTTGAGAAGAAAGAGGCCTCTGAAACCAGCTGGAGGAGAAAAGCTGGGCGAGGGCCTCCAAGACAGAAGGGAAGAGATGATGAAATGTGAGCCCCCAACCAGGAACCCCGAGCCCCCCCAGCCCCCCGAGCCCCCCGAGCCCCCCAAGCCCAGGAGCAGGGTGAGCTTAGGACCCAGAGGAAGACACAAGCGTGCAAGACATGAGGCCATCTACACCACTTTGCGAATTCCATAAACGTGCCACAGATTTGGTCTCTACTTAGGAAAATCTGCCTTCATTTCTTTAATGTTCATGAGAATGTTCATTTTTAGCAGGGATAATTTTAAACCACTTTCAAGTCAACCTTCTCTAGCAATGAGTAGATGTGATTTGCTCCCACGAAGACACCCACAGACTGTCTAAATCTAGTGTCACCGATATTGAGAGGTGACACATTTGTCACCATAAACGCTTCTAGGATTCCTGTTTTCTTGACTTAGTAGACAGAGTGGCTTTTGTTCTTCCCCTCTGGACAAATGCACAACAGGGTCTGCTGTACGCACCCCTCCCCCGCCCTCCCCAGACTCTGAGAAGGCAGAAGTCCTGCCCTGGGGTGCCACTTTGGGAAGTCCCTAACGCCTACCCACGATGGCCAGGAAGATGGAGCCTCCTTGGTGGGGTAAGACCAGAGCGAGAGCAGGCCCTGTCTCCTGCCGCTGACTGTGTTTCCATTGTAGGCAGTCAGCAGTGATGCTGAGTTCCCCAGCCAGTGCTCAGAAAGTGACTGAGGTGGCCAGTGATGCCGAGGTCCCCTGGCAGAGCTGCCCACCCAGGAGGGTGACCTTGAAGGCCCGGGCTACCGCCAGAACACCTGCATCTCTGGCCCTTGTTTGACGTTGCTTGTGAGCTGAGGTTTCCCGGTCCCTGGAACATCTCTCCAAAGGCAGCGCCGTGGGAACCCCACCGAACCCACGTCTAAGTTAATGCCTTGCCTCCCCACGGCTCCTCAGCTCCCCTGCCCGAGGTGGACTTCCCACACGTGCATGAGCACCTGCTAGGGTCACACCGCCCCCAGCTTGTCCTTCAGATGTGCAGCCATTGCTGAGGGCAGGGAACAGAACTTCACAGATGACAGGTGCCCCCCACCTAGGCAGTCGGAGCCTGCAGGATCACCAGGAACAAGGACACAGCCCCCCCACCCCCACACATACCGCATTTCTGCAGCCCCGAGGGCTTCCTGAGCCCGGCTCTTACCTCCAGAGGTACCACCTGCATGAGGATGGCGAAGTTGGTGAGGTGCGTACAGCGGCAGACGGAGTAGGTGAGGTTGCCCTCTGTGAGCGCACAGCCTTGGCTCGACCACACGCCTTCCCCGGAGCTGAGGACACAGCAGACAGGACTGGCAGAGGCACAGAGAGCAGCTGCCCCGGGCACACAGGTGCAGGGACTCACAGCCCGCCCCGCCGGCCCACCAGCCAAGGCAGATCAGAGGAGCGCGGCGTGGCGGGCGGGTTCTCCAGTCAGGCTGGCCAAGAGCCGGGAAGTAGCTGGTGTCGGGCAGGAAAGGGCTCGAGCCCTGTCATTTCAGAAAGCACCCAGAACATGCCCAGGGCAAAATGACCTGTGCTTGGCCCGCAATCCAGCCTCGGGAGAATCTGCGAGCCACCCAGACACAACGCACATCCAAGGATATCTGTCAACTCGGGAGTGACACCAGAAACCCCCGGGTTAGAGTCACTCAAGTGTCCACCTGGAGCCGGGCGTGGTGGCGCACGCTTGTCATCCCAGTACTTGGGAGGCTCAGGAGGATGGCCAGCCTCAGCAACTTAGCGAGGCTCAGTAACCTAATGAGACCCCGTTTCCTAAGAAGAAATAAACTCGGGCTGGGGGTGTAGCTTGGAGGTAGAATGCCTCTGGGTTCAATCTCCAGTACCAAAAAATAAGTAAATAATAACAATAAAGGATCCACCTGGGGGAAACAGATAAATAAGATGCAGCATTATATATAAATACCATGGAATAGTGCATGCCAGTTAGAAAGAACATCCCTGGCCAACAGGTATCACTAGAGATAAAACACAAAAGCGTAATGCGGAATAACCGATGCAGGGAACGTACATTTCCTGTGGACACACAGATAAATTACAGGTAAGTTTCTGAAACTCGCAAACCCCCCACCATGGTTACCTCCAGAGGGAGTGGAGGAGGTCAGGGTGAGATTTTTTTTTTTCTTTTTCTTTTTTTTTGTGGAGCTGAGGATGGAACCCAGGAGCATTCTACCTCTGAGCTACACCCCCAGCCCCATTTCATTTTGAAACAGGGTCTCATTAAGTTGCAGAGGACCTCAGAAAGTTGCCGAGGCTGGCCTCAAACCCTCGATCTTCCTGTCTCAGCCTCCCAAGTACTGGGATGACAAGCGTGTGCCACCACACCCAACTAGATGTTTGTTTTCTTTATATTTTAGTTTTTAATTGCTGTTTTACTCATATAATTAAGTATAAACCCAGATGCATGCAAACTATTTTGAAGCAAAACATGCCTCAATGTCAACTGGTTCATTTTGTGTGTGTATGGTACTGAGGATTGAACCCAGAGGCACTCTACCTTCGAGCTATACCCCCAGCCCGAGTTTATTTCTAATTTGGAAACAGGGTCTGGCTAGGTTGATGAGAGTCTCACTACTTGCTGAGGCTGTCCTCGAACCTGTGATCTCTTGTGTCAGCTTCCCAAGTACAGGGATTACAAATGTGCGCCACCACGTCCGGCTGGTTCATTTTTATTATGAGACTGTTGGTGGTGGTGGTGGTGATGATTGTGATTGTGATGGTGATGATGATTTGTTTGTATGTCTCTTTTCAAATTCCAAAGACAGGTGCCTGAAATGGTTGCCACTCTGAATCACTGGCAAAGATAAAACTTTGCTTTGCCAAAGGCAGAGGCCCCTGCAGGGCTGCAGTTTGTCTCTGCGTTCTATTTGGTTGTAGCTGCAATGCCACGGGGACTAGAGCGGGAAGATGTGGTTGTCCTGTTGGGGTCTCCGCGAACCCCGTCTGACCCACAAAGTCCCAACACAGCACACTAGCCATCTTGCTATTTCTTGAACAGCCTTGCGGCGGCCCCTGCAACCATGAGCTGTTCAGACGGGACCCCGAGGGTGGGAAAGGTCTCTCCCGGCAGCTCTGCTCAGCTCAGGCACTGGGACTCACGGCCGAGACGCAGAACCAGCGGCTTCCGCAGCAGTTCTGATGATTAATGAGCGCTTCTCCTGGGAAGTAGGAGGCCGACACCAAGGCCACAGCCACTCAGAGCCACCAGTTCAGAAGAGCCAACCCCCATTAATAATTTTAGAAGAAAAGGGACTACAGATGGGTCACGGCCCCTCCCTCCCCCAGGCCCAGGGCCCTCGGTTTCCCAGGACCCGGAGAGGGGTCGGCACACAGGCTGCTGGATTCTACACAGCCCCTTTGTCTGCCTGCAGATCGCAGGAATGCCACGCTTCAGTTGGAGGTGACCCGAGAATGAACGGGCTTGGAGCGAGGTGGGCTTGGTCATAAGGGCGAACAGCTGCTCTTCTGCTTGGGCAAAGGCTGCCTTGGAAACCGGGGACCCCGCTTCCCACAGGAAGTCCTGCAGGTGGGTCACTGCCCGAAACAGCCAGGGAGCCGCATCCTGAGGGGTGAAGATCCATTCCCAAAGGGGTCCTGGGGACAGGAACCGTCTCCCCGGCTGCACAGAAGGAAATCTGGCCTCAAAGCTGGCCAGGCAATGTCAGGGAACATTAAAAGTGCACGTGGGTCTGGGACCCGGGATGCCGGCGTCTGGCAGAAAAATGTTCACTCAGGTGCATAAATAAAATGTGATCT
>PVLC010011015.1:20236-48611 GCA_004027655.1 Graphiurus murinus
ATCCCAGCATTCGGGAGGCTGAGACCGGAGGATCCGGGTTCGCGGCCAGCCTCAGCTACCTAGTGAGGCACTCCGCAACTTAGTGAGACTCGGTTTCAAAATAAAGAATAAAAAATAGGGCTGGGGGTATAGCTCGGAGGTAGAATGCCCCTGAGTTCAATCCCCAGTACCGCAAAAAATAAAATAAAATAAAATAAAATAAAATGTGATCTGCACAAATGTAATAAAAAGGAATATGTGCCAAGAGGGCAGAGCACAAAAACAAAACGGGGTGGAACGATGTGAGAAGTGTTAAGCTAACCGATAGCGGAGATTTCCTATGACCGTAAATATAAATGATACATCAGCTAAGGAAATCACACACACACACTCCCCCGGTGGTTACTGGTGGGAGAGGGTGGTGATTGAGACAAGATGTCAAGGTCAAAGGGGATGTTTGCTTTTTTAAAATAGTGTTTCACTGTGTGTGTGTGTGTGTGTGTGTGTGTGTGTGTGTGTGTGTGTGTGTGTGTGTGTTGCTTGAAATTGAACCCAGGGGCATTCTTTTTTTTTTGCGGTACCGGGGATTGAACTCAGAGGCATTCTACCTCCGAGCTATACCCCCAGCCCTATTTTTTATTCTTTATTTTGAAACCGAGTCTCACTAAGTTGCGGAGTGCCTCACTAGGTAGCTGAGGCTGGCCGCGAACCCGGATCCTCCGGTCTCAGCCTCCCGAATGCTGGGATTACAAGCGTGCGCCACCATGCCCGGCTTCCCAGGGGCATTCTAACTCTGAGCTACACTCTCAGCCCTATTTTATTTTTATTTCAAAACAGGGTCTCATTAGGTTGATGAGAGTCTCACTCCTTGCCTAGGCGATCCTTGAACCTGCGATCCTCCTGTCTCAGCCTCGCAAGTACTGGGATTACAAGCATGCGCCACCCCACCCGGCTGTGTTTTACTTTTTAAAGGAATGACATAATGATACATTGCTTGTATAATTTCTTATGGTATAAGTCCAGATAAAAGTGGCCCAGGCTTGGCATGGTGACGCACGCCTGTAATCCCGGTACGTGGGAGGCTGAGCCAGGAGGATTGCAGGTTCAAAGCCAGCCTCCACAATTTAGCAAGACCCTTTTTTCAAATAAAAAAAAAATAGGGTTGGGACTATAGTTCAGAGGTAAAATGCCCTGAATTATTCAATCCCCAGCAACACACACACACACACACACACACACACACACACACACGTCCAGAATACTAAGCCCAGTGAAAATATCTTTCAAAAATAAAAAAAAAGTAGAATATTTTCTTAGGCAAACAACAACTGAATCTGTTCCCAGCAGACTTGTACTACCAGAAAGACTAAAGGGCTATGGTATCAGACAGAAAGATGGATCTGAAGAAAGAAATCAAATAGGTAGAAATCAAATAAAGGAAGGTGTAATGTGTCATTATCTTGGTCTTATCTTTAATTGCTCTCTAAGACAACTGGTTGCCTGGGGCAAAAATACCGGCAACACGATTGTGGGTTTATGGCATCCATCAAGATACCGAGAATGATGACTGGGCAGAAGAAACCCTGAGAACATCTCCGTGGCATCTTAGTGGCATTTGAAATGATATACTGTTGACTTAGGTCCGCGTGGATGAATTACACATGTATTCTGCGAGCTTAGGGCAACCACTAAAAATAATTAAAAGGAGGTATAAAGTAGAACTCAGTCACGGAAATAAAATAGCATCATCAAAGATACCCTGAGATCCAATAAAGTTCAGGAAAAGAGCATCAGAAACAAAGGTGGCAACGTTAGGAAACACCTAGCAAAATGGTAGATTTTAACCCAACCACATCGGTAACCAGATTAAATGTAAGTTGTCTAAACACGCCATTTAGAATACATTTTAAGGTTGGATTCAAAAAGCAAGACCCAGTCATATACCATCTAAAAAAACCCCATTCTAAATACAAATACGTAAAATAGGATAAAGTTAAAAGGAAAGGTAAAAAAATAGAGCATGTGAACACTAACTTAAAAAGCCAGAGTAAGCTGGGTGTGGTGGCACATGCCTATGATCTCAGTTCCTGGGAGGCTGAGACAGGAGGATCACAGGTTCGAGGCCAGCCTCAGTAAGTACTGAGACTCTCATCAGCCTAATGAGACCCTGATTCAAAGTAAAAAAGAAAAAAAGGTAGATGAGGATGTCGCACGGAAACATTTTAAAAACATTTTGAATTTAGTGGCAATAAAAACAACATACCAAAGTTTGTGGGATGCAGTCAAGCCAGCGTGTCTAGGAGAATTTATAGCAGTAAGTGTTTATATTAGAAAGTAATTAGGCTTGCATATCAACGATCTAAACCTTCGTGTTAAGAAATTTTAAAATGAAGAGCAAGTTAAATAAATCCAGAGCAAACCTTCTGGAGGTAAATTACTTCTCTTCTGGAAGTAAATTAAAGATAAAGAGAACAAATCAATGAAATTGACAGCAGAAACCCAATACAGAAAAAAAAAATCAATAAAAGCAAAAGTTGTTTCTTTGGGGAAAAAAATAAATAGAAAAACCTCTGGTGAAAGTGACTAGGAAAATGGAAGGCACAGATTCCCTGCCTAGGAACTGAGGACCAGTGGTACCAGTGGTACCCCACTGTGCAGGACACATAAAATCCCACTTCCTTTTTCCCTTCATCCGTTGACACTACGGCTGGGATAGTGCCCCCTCCTGGCTGTTGTCAAGAGGGCTGCGGTATCCACGGGAAGGCAGGGGTCCCCCCCGCCATGTTGATTTCATTTCCTCTGAACACACACCCTGTCCCGGGGTGCCGGATCCTATGACAGCTGGATTTCCGCTTTTGTGAGGAACCTCCATGCTGATTTCCATAATGGCCATCCTCAGTTAGGGTCCTGTCAGCAGTGGGCTAGGGCTCCCTCTCCTCCCCATCCCCGCCAGGATTTATCTTTAGCCTTTTTTTTTTTTTTTTTTTTTTTTTCCGGAACTGGGGATTGAACGCAGGGGTGTTCTACCTTCGAGCTACACCCCCAGCCCTATTTTTTATGCTTTATTTTGAAACCGAGTCTCACTAAGTTGTGGAGTGCCTCACTAGGTAGCTGAGGCTGGCCTCGAACCCGGATCCTCCGGTCTCAGCCTCCCGAATGCTGGGATTACAAGCGTGCGCCACCACGCCCGGCTATCTTTAGCCTTTTTGATAACAGCCACTTTTATTGGGGTGAGGTGAGCGGTCCTTATGGCTTAGGCTGGCATTTCCCCTGCTAACTAGTGATGTCGGGCATTTTTTTTTTTTTTCATACACCTGTTGGCCTTCCGTTTGAATTTCTTCTTTTGACAGATGTCTCTTTAGGTCTGTGGCCCATGTTTTTTGTTTTGTTTTGTGGTTTTGGGTGGTACTGGTGATGAAACCCAGAGACATTCTACCTCCAAGCTACACATCCCCAACCCTATTTTTTATTCTTTATTTTGAAACTGGATCTCACTAAGTTGCAGAGTCTGTCCTCGAACCTGCAATCTTTCTGTCTCAGCCTCCCAAGTACTGGGATTACAGGCGTGTGCTACCACACCCGGCTGTGGCTCATGTTTTCATAGGGTTATTTGGGGTTTCTTTTTTTACTGTTGTTTTGGTTTTTTTGTCTTTATTTTGTTTGTTGTTGAGTTGTCAGAGTTCCTACACTAAAATTAAAACACTCAATTTCTTTTTTGTTGCTGTTATTGTGGTATTCCACCCCCAAGCTACACCTGCACCCTTTTTCTTTTGGTTTTGTTTTGTTTTGAAACAGGGTCTCACAAGGTTGCTGAGAGTCTCGCTATGTTGCTGAGGCTGTCCTTGAACCTGTGATCCTTCTGTCTCAGCCTCCCAAGTACTGGGAGGACAGGTGTGCATCTGCCGCCATGCTTGGCTAAGACACTTAAAATTTGGACCTATCAGTCAGGGAAGAGCTGCTTCCCCAAGCCCCTCTCCCTGGCCCCTCCCTCGAGACTCCCATGATGGTTGACAGCAGGGGTATCAGGATCCTGACCCACCAAATGGCACCCCGATGGACTGGACTAAAGGTCACCACAGGCTTTAAGAGACTTTGTCCTAATAAATCCACGCAGCAGCAAGTTCTGCCCCGAGGGGTCAGAGAGGAAGTGTCCCTGCCCCTCCCTGGTCCCGCCCCGCACCCTGAGGGTCTCCAGCACCCATGGTCAACTAACCCTGGCGAAGCCGGGCGTGGTGGTGCACGCTTATAATCCCAGTACTTGGGAGGCGGAGACCGGAGGATCGCAGGTTCACAGCCAGCCTCAGCTATTTAGTGAGACCCTTGGCAACTTAGTGAGACCCTGTTTCAAAATCAAGACTAAAAAATAGGGCTGAGGGTGTGGCTCGGAGGTAGAAAGCCCCAGGGTTCCATCCCCAGGACCAAAAGAAAAGGGAAAAAAAAAAAAAAAGTAACCGTGGTGACTCCGAACAGTGACCCGGATCCCACCCTGGACTGGTGTGACTGTCCGGCCCCATGTCCCTTCCCGGTGTCCCTGCTGCCCTCCCTGGTCCTCCACTCCTGCCTCCACCTCAGGCCTCCTGCCGGTCGGTACCTGAAGTCCAGGAAGGCGCAGTACAGCAGGACGCGGTTGCCCTCCTTGGTGGCATCGAGGTACTGCTTCCGAGTCTGCAATGAAAGGAGCGCAAACATCCCGTCATGCGCTGCAGAAGCCCAGGGCCCGCCCTGGAGTGGAGGGGGCCCCCCACGGCCCAAGACCCCGGGCTGGTGCCGCACGTGGCCGCCAGCTTTCTGCCTGGGTCCCAGCGATGGTCAGAGAAGTCATGCCGCCGGCCTCGTCCCACGCTCCTCGCTCCTGTCCCCACCAGCCAGAAGGCAGAGCGAGCGGCGTCCGTGCCCCTGGACCTTTGCACTGGCTCTGGTCTCCCTTCAGAATGCTCTTCCCCCAACTCTACCATGCCCGCGGCTCCCTTCTGACAGGTTGGCTCACATAAGAGTCCCTCCCTCAGAGGAACCTTCGTGGCCCGCTCAGCAACGCCACTGCCCTCCCATTTCTTTCTTGTAGCACTGGTCCCAGGTGGCGTGCTACAAATCTACTGGTTTATCTGCTGTCTTTCCTCCCAGAATGCACACCAGAGCAAGGACGGAGCTTTCCTTCTGTCTCCTTCACGGCTGTCTCCCCGCCGTCCCCCCGGGCATGCGGCGACACTTCCTAGACATTCGCTGGGCGAAGAAACCAGGGACGAGAAGATGAACAGGTCTATGCTGATGAGGACCCCTCCTCCCCCGGCTTTCGGGCTCCCGTCCTCTCCTGGGGCGCTCACGGCAGCAGCTCAGCCCTAACAAGCTGTGAGCTACTTCACCGACCACAGCCAGGAGTCCCTGGGGAACCCGGGCTGCTTGAAGGTGGTGTGGGTCCCGGAATGCATGGTGTCTAAGTAATTCCATCTCTCGGACACCTCTGCCCTGGCTACCTACCCGGCACTCCCTGCATTCTGCAAATGGCACCGATCCCGAGCCTTGGGGCTCAGTAGGACCCTTCCCTGCAGCAGGCGGCTGAGCCGTCCATCGATACACCCCGCGGTGCCTTCTCCCTGGCTGCCTTGCGCTATTCTAACCTTGTGGGGGTCCGCAGCGCCGGCATCGGGGTCGATAGCTCCTCCAGGCAGGCGTCTCGGAACCCGCTGCCAGACCAGAGGGCACCCGCGGTCTCGAGAAGCTCGGGATATTGCCGGGCAGTTCCCGTGGGCACGCTGGGTTGTACGAGTGCCGCCAGCCCTAATGCTCCGGTGAAACAGAATTTTCACTCCTTTCGCCTGCCCCCCCAACATTTCAGGGTTATTTTAATCAATGACCGGGTGTCTTCAGACTGTTTGTGCCTGGAAAGTCTGCAAGCCAGATCCCTGGGCCAGAGCTTTCCTCCAAGACCACAGCCGGTTTTCCCCATGGTTTCTAGTGTCACTGTCTCAGAGGGGTCCTTCTCCCTGCCCCCATTTCCGGTTTATTTTCCATAGCATTGACATTGTCTAAGACAGTCTTATATTTGTCTGTTATTTTTGGTGGTGCTGGGGATTGAAGCCAAGGGCGTTCTACCCCTGAGATACACCCTCCAGACCAGTTATTATTATTATTTTTTTTTTTTAAACGGGGTCTTGCTAAATTGCAGAGGGAGGGCCTAGCCAAATTGCCGAGGCTGTTCTCGAACCTCTGATCCTCCTGTCTCTGCCTCCCCAAGTACTGGAATTACGGGCAAGCACCACCACACCCGGCTCCACTTTTACTTTGAAACAGGGTTTCACTAAATTGCCGAATAGGGCCTTGAACCTGTGATCCTCCTGTCTCCGCCTCCCAAGTAGTGGGATTACTCCCAAGTACTGGGATTGCTTACAGGCGCCTGGCTAACTGTGGCATTTTATTATCACATTAAGGCTTAGCTTGGCCTCCCTTTTTTTTTTTTTTTTTTTTGTGCTGAGCACCGAGATAAGATACCGTGTACTTTTAAGACCTTGTCTACATTCTCACTTTGAAACGCCTTGCTCCCCTTATCTGTTCAATAAACCGCCTTGCCTCTGAAGGGAACCAGCGTCTGTGGCTGGTGGCCAAACCTCCCCACCCCCGCGCCAGCCTGCCAGAAGTCTCCACTGAGCTCTGCGTGGCCCCAGCATGAGCAGCAGTTAACCTCTCCTCCTCTGCTCGGCGTGATTTACGTGCACGAAGTCATTTGCGCCCCACAGACCCTGTGCGCTGTCTGCCTTGGCGCCCCCACTTTGCCAAGTGAGCCCCAAAGACACGGTGGCGAGAGGGACTCAGCCCGAGCAACCCGCTGACAAGTGGCTGACTGGGGATTCAGGTCCAGACCTCTCACCTGCCACACAGTCCCTAGGTGAGCTGCACCTGCCTCGCCCTGGAGGCGGAAGGTTCTAGAAGGAGTTGGCTCTCCCACTTTGTATATCAGGGACTTGAGGCCACTCAGACGCTGTGACTGCAGGGATGTGGAGGCGCTGGGTGTCCGAGGCCATCAGCTCCAGAAGCCATGCGGCAGGGGACACGCACCTCCCGGGACACAGAAGGCCAACTAACCCCAGACAATGGCGTGCTTCAGGAGCTAAGAAAGTGCAAAGCAGAAAACCCATGGAGGGGCTGGACCCTCACGGACAAGCATCCTGCGGAGGGGCTGACCCCAGGGAGGAGAGCAAGATTGCAGGCACCCAGGAGAGATTACAGCCTTGCAGTCTGGCTCCGGAGCCGTGACCAGGTGAACTCTCTCACCTGGCGCTGAGGGTGATCTTTTTCTCGGCTCTGTTCTTGTTGTCGTGAAATCGACTGAAGTACTTTAGTCCAAAGTCCCCATTGCCCTTTTATTTATTGGTGGTAATTGGCCTATACCCAAGAAGCATTTGAGACAACTTACAGGCGCAAAAGGAAAGCATTACTAATGCCGGAGTGCTTTTAAATTTTTTAGAGAAACAGATACACTGCGGCTTTTAGTGAGAGAGTCGTTAGGGGCTCAGAGAGGCCCCCGCGCGAGATCTCGTTCAAACCGGGCACGGAGCCAAAGGCCTCAGCCAAAAGACGATTCTGGAGTTGGCAAGTCCTCTGGACACCAGCGCCTGAAGGGGCCTCCCCCCTGCCAACCCGGCCTCCCCTCCCTGCTCCTGCTTAGTGGGTGAGATTAACCGCCTCTGGTTTCTCGGGCAGCTTCTACAGCTCTGTCTAACGTCAGACCAGACAGGCCCAGAGATGGGCAAGGAGGAGCCAGGCGTGGTGGCGCACGCTTGTAATCCCAGCATTCGGGAGGCTGAGACCAGAGGATCCGGGTTCGAGGCCAGCCTCAGCTACCTAGTGAGGTACTCTGCAATTTAGTGAGACCCTGTTTCCAAATAAAGAATAAAAAATAGGGCTGGGGGTATAGCTCGGAGGTAGAATGCCCTTGAGTTCAATCCCCAGTACCACAAAAGGGGGGGGGGGGGCAAGGAGCCCACGCACCCGGGCTGCAGTTCAAACACCAACCCGTAAGACACCATTATTCTCTGAATTCTGCCCGTGGTGTGAACAGCCATCTGCAATCCAGACTCTGGCGTGCCCAGAGTCCCTCGGCCCTGCCCGCCCTGCCCTCCCCCTCTACCTGCCCTGGCTCAGCATCTCCGTGGGATTCTGGAACGGCCAGGTGTGTCGGCGGCTGACCTGGTTGGCTCTGGGGATGTGGCTTCGGTATTTAGGAATTGGTGGTGGTGGGGGGGTGTCCCCAAATTCCCCTTCTGGGTGGATGGCGCAGCCGTCAGGAGTAGAAGGACAGGTACCAACTTGGATCTCGACCCAGAGGACAGCCTCTGCTCAGAGCTGAATTAGGGAGGCTGCGGGAGCCCCAGGGGCCAGACCCCATTTCCTCTGAGGACCCCAGCAGACGCCTAATTGATGCTCACCTTCCGGTTCTTCTTACCAGAACCAGTTTTGCTGGGGGTGGCGGCGTGCCATCTGAGAGACCCGACACCCGTCCCTCCACCCTGAATTCCAGACACACCCACGCCTCCTGCGGCACCTCCCTCCGGATGTCCCTCCTGATCCCGAGGAGCTCAGGCCCGGGTGTGCCCGTACCCTCTGTCCTTAACTCTGAGCCCCAGTCTGTCGGCACATCCCAGGACGGAACAGGTCAGGGCTCCAGGCCCTGCGTTCCGCCGTCTCCAAGTCACCTGCCTCGGACGTCCGCCGGAGGTGTCGCAAAGAAGCAGAAAAGCGACCGACTGTCTGCTTTTTGTGAGCTCCTGCTGGTGTGATGGCTGGACAGCACCCCCCAAATTCATGTCCACCCCGGTCCTCAGGGCGGGACCTCATCTGGAAGCAGAGTGAGGCCCCAGAGAGCACGCGGGTGAGGACGAGTCCTGACTGCAGTCAAAGCCTCAGGGGAGGCAGGGAGGCCCAGGCAGAGGTCCCCTGAGCCTCCCCCAGAGGGAACCAGCCGGCTTGCCTTGCCTTTATCTGCGGCCACCAAGCTATGAGAAGAGAAGTCTCGGTTTAAAGGCGTCAGTTTAGTGCTGTTTGTCCAGGCAGCCCCAGGACACACCGAGCCCGGCGGACGCCTGGCCTTCGTGGTCACCTGGCCCCTCTCTCTCCACTATTTGCCAGTTTTGTGGCTAGTCCTGGTCCAAACTGTCTCGGCCCGCCGCATCCTCAGTGCCTTAGAGGCCGTGATGCGGCCAGCCCAACTTCCAGGAAGCTCTGAAGCAGCAGCAGGGTGGGTGGGCCCTCATCCCCTGACAGCTGCCTTCTCTTCCAAACCACACCCATCTTGCCACCCAAAATATTCTGCTCCAGGCGGGCGTGGGTGATGCATGCCTGTAATCCCAGTGCTTGGGAGGCTGAGGCAGGAGGACTACAAGGTCAAGGCCAGCCTCAGGCAATGTAGTGAGACCCTCAGCAACACAGCAAGACCCTATTTCAAAATTTAAAAAAAAAAAATTTCTGCCGAGTGTGGTGGTGCACGCTTGTCATCCCAGTACTCTGGAGGCTGAGATAAGAGGATTGAAGGTCTGCGGCCAGCCTCAGCTGCTTAGTGAAGCCCTCTGCAACTTAGCGAGACCCTGCTTCAAAGGAAAGAATTAAAAATGGGGCTAGGGGTGTAGCTCGGAAGCAAAACTCCCCTGGGTTCAATCCCCCGATACCAAAATAAATAAATAAATTCAAAAGTTTTTACCCTGCTGTTTCAATTGCTGTGGATGGTTTTTGTGTGATTAGTGATTGCCCTCCCCTCCTTCTCTGTTTTCGTCCAACATGGGGCTCAAGGGCCCTGGAGCGCCCACACCGGCTGCAGGTCCCCAGCCCAGGAAAGGAGATTCCCTTCCACCGGGGTCCACCCGGGTCCCAGAGCCCCATTGTCAGGCCCGTCTGCATCTGGAGGCGTTCTGGGTTTCTACTTTGTTTTTTTTTTTTGTTGTTGTTGTTGTTTGTGGTACTAGGGATTGAACTCAGGGGCATTCTACCTCCAAGCTACACCCCCAGCCCTATTTTTTATTCTTTATTTTGAAACAGGGTCTCACTAAGTTGCGGAGTGCCTCACTAGGTAGCCGAGGCTGGCTGCGAACCCGGATCCTCTGGTCTCAGCCTCCCGAATGCTGGGATTACAAGCGTGCGCCACCACGCCCGGGGGGCTTTCACTTTGAAGTCAGGCACCTTCTGTGTGCTCTGGGCCTGACCCAAGGGAAGGGGCTGTCCCTGGGGCTCCCGGTCCACTGCCGCCTTCTGCCTGCCCGGCTCCACAGAGCACCCACACCAGGGCTCTGCCTCCGGGCTCTCTCCTGATTAGCTTTCCTCCCAGATGCCTCTTGATCATGAAATATGAGTTTGTGTTATAAATTATTTTTCCCCGGATAGCTGGTTAGGATTTTTCCAGGATGCTCCACGGACTTCAAGCCTGTGTGATCTGCACTGTGATTGAAGAAGAGAAAGAAGCAAGCTAGACAGGTGTGGTGGCTCATGCTTGTCATCCCAGTACTTGGGAGGCTGAGACAGGAGAGCTGCAGGTTTGAAGCCAGCCCCAGCAACTTAGCAAGACCTTCAGCAACCTAGCAAGACCCTGTTTCAAAATTTTAAAAAAATAGATAAATAAAAAGGGCTGGGGTGTGTAGCTCGGAGGTAGAATGCCCCTGGGTTCCATCTCCAGTGCCACAAAAAATAAATAGATGAAATAAGAAAGAAAGGAACAAAGAAGAAAAAGATAAAAGAGAAAGAAGCAAAGCTTCAACCATGGCTCATTGTTGGGCTGCTCCATCTGCTGCACGATTGTTTTGCTTTCTCTCTTATCCCTGGGCTCTTCTTTTTTTTTTGCACTGGGGATGGAACCCAGGGGCATTCTACCTCCAAGCTACACCTCCATCCCTAATTTTTTTAATAAAGTCTTATCAAGTTGTGGAGGCCTCCTTAAGTTACCAAGGCTGGCTGCAAATCTGCGATCCTCCTGTCTCAGCCTCCCAACTACTGGGATTACAGGCATGTGCCACCATGCCTGGCTATGTTTATGTTTTTGCTTTTGTAATAGGGTCTTGCTAAATCGCTGAGAACCTCACTAAGTTGCTGAGGCTGACTTTGAACCTGAGATCCTCCAGGCTCAGTCTCCCAAGTAGCAGAATTTCAAGCGTGTGCCACATGCCTGGCTACCCCTGGCTTCTGACTAAGCCAGGGTCCTGAATAACTGGGTGTCAACTGACAACAATGTTCTTTATTAAGGTAAAAGACGCACACAAACCCACCAACCTGGCTGCTTTTATTTCCAATGCTGTGGCTCAGAGCTTTTCCCCAGAGCCAGCAAACCTTCCCCTCCTGGTTACCAACTAAAGGGTAACCTAATGGATGCCTACGAAGTGTTGGTCTGATGCTAGGACCAGAACACGCAAATGCTGCCTCTGTGTGTACCAGCAATCCTCAGCCAAGGGAGAAAATGCCGCCGTCTTAACATAATTGACAAACACAGGGCCCTCCATGCAATTTTTTTAGGCTGGAAGATTTGCAGATAATCAGGAAATTCCAATTATAAGTCCACCCCAGGGTACCGTATCAAAAACTCCCAGGAAGGGTGATGCTTTCATTTCTGAGGAAATAATGGCACAGGTTTAAAAGGTTGTGAAATTCCAATCTTTTTTACAGCCTGGTTCTGTGGCCGTTGATACCAACAAATCATGTTTGTAGTCTCACATCCTCTGATACAGCACATTAAAAATGATGCGATTGCCTCTGAGAGAAGCCGCCGTTTTGCTTAGAAAAAGAGAGTGGGGTTTTGATGCCCTCTGATCTACATTCTAGAACTTTCATTGGAGAGAGGCCCAGCAAACTCCTGTCCATCTCTCCAGCATCTGCAGAGGTACTTGTTTGTTTAGTACTGGGGATTGAGTTACACCCTTAGTCCTACTTTATTTTTTTTTTATTTTGAAACAGGGTCTCATTAGGTTGCTGAGAGTCTTGCTAAGTTGATGAGGCTGACCTCGAACCTGCCATCCTCCTGTCTCGGCCTCCCCAGTACTGGGATCACAGTGTCTACCACGCCTGGCTTGAGGTACCTGTTTCCATTCATCCTCTGTTTCACCTTTTCTCCATCTGCTGCTCCATTTTATAAGTTCATAAATAAAACAGCTCAACCTCAATTTTCCCAGGTCTCTCTCTCTCTCTCTCTCTCTCTCTCTCTCTCTCTCTCTCTCTCTCTCTCTCTCTCTCACACACACACACACACACACACACACACACACGGTTTCTTAAGTCAATAAAAAAAGACATACAGCTTGCCCCTTGAGATCCTCCCATGTATAAAAAGATGACTTTTTAAAAGGCAAGTCCCAACTCTCATACAGATGCCAAAGATAGTAGTTCACTCAGTAACTAATGAGGGAACCAATAAGACATTCCCACCCTTCAAAGGTGGATTATGTGTTTAAGATTCTCGTGACTGCTCCAATCAATTTGCCTAATAGATGCAAAACTGGCCAATCTCCACAGGGAAGAAAAACAACAGAATCTCCCCCAGATGAAATTTACATTTCAGTGGAAAGCATCACACTTGTGGGAAGCTCATCAGTATCCCGTGAGTCTCAGAGCTGCGAGGAATCCAGAGGACTAGAAGGTCAGAGCCCCGAGGACCTGGATCACCCTGGTGACATGCGGCTCACCTCTGGAAGCACCCAGCAATCTTTCCAGTCTGGTCCAAAGTCAGCCATAATTCTTCCCTTCACAAATTTAGGGCCAGAAAAAAAAAAATAACCTCCCAGGCAACAGATATAGTCAGGCTCAGAAATCAAATAAAATCTTCAGAGCAATGAGAGGAGCGGAGACTCCTGTCCAAGGTGGAATGACAGAGACCACTTAACCTGCCCGACACACCGGCCAGCACGTGAGGCCATGTCTGCAAATCGATGCTCCCCAAACCCCATGTATCAGGCGATGAAGACAGTCATGCCCAGGGTGCAGAAGCAGACCCAGGGTGTGCTCCCTGATGTCCCAAGATTTCAGCAAAGAGGTTGTCCAGACAGTGGATGAAGGAGCAGAAACCCAGGTGGAACCCGGCAAAGTCCCTGGTCCTAGAATGAGAGGGCTGCCCAGACAAGAGTCTTGAAGCTCAGTGGAGTGTTCGGGTCCAGTTCTCAGCATGGTGATGGTTAGAACACACAGCAAAGAAAGCCAGGGAAAGGTCCGCAGGAGATATGCCCTGAATATATATGAGACTGGGAAAGCAGAGACACCGGGTACAATGGAAATCTGCAGCCTGAGTGGCAAGGGGTGGAGTGTTCAAAAAGGTCCTGTCTCACTAGATGGGCAAAATGACTTAGCTGGACAGCCAGGAGCTTCACAAAGTAACAACGAGGGAAGATTGCAGCCATTCAACTTAAATAAAGTCCTAGAAAGCATGAGTTGATCTAAAGTGACAGGACAGGGATTACCAGTTGCTATTATGGTTAGAGACAGCAGGTCCTCTAGAAAGCTCATGTAGTAGCATTCAGAGTTGATGCGATTAAGTTATGAGGGTTGTAATCTCAGCAGTGGATACATCCATTGTAATGGACTTACTGGGTGGTCACCTAGGTGGGTGGGGGTGTGGCTGGAAGTGGGTCCCTAGGGGTGCGGCCGTAGGGACTGTGCTTGTGTCTCTTGAATCCCCTGGCTTGCTTGCTGGCTCTCTCTTGCTTCCGACCTCTATGATGTGAGAGCAGAGCCCTCGCTCTCTCCCTCTCTCTGCTTCCGACCGCCTTGCTCTGAACTCCACAGACCAGCCTAACATGGACTGAACCTGAAATCTCCAAAAACTGTGAGCAAATCAACCTTCCTTCCTCTCAGTTGTGTGGTCAGTTGTCTTGGATGGCGGTAGTGAGGATGCTGATGAACCAGTTAGCTCGGGATGAGGGAGAAATAAGCAGATGGGAGAGGGTCATAAAGGGGGAGCCCGGAGGCTCTGGGGTGATGTTCACAGTCTCTGCTGCGGTGACAGTTTTGTGGGTGTGTACACTGCGTAGTTTAACTCGGTGCAGTTTGTCTTTCTAACTACAAATCTATAGTTATATATAATCCATAGTTATATATAGTTATAGTTATTGATAGCTATAGATTAATTGTATATATAGCTACATATATATCAACTATATATATAAAATCAATCTCTTTGGGGGTTTCTGTTTTGAGGGTTCTTTTCCAGCTAGGGATACCACCAGGACTGAGTCTCACCTACGAAGAAGGAGATTTCTATGGAAAGACCAGAAAACCTGCTACCAAGGAACCAAGCACTGTCCCAGTAGGGGCTCACTGAATTCCCAGCTTCCTGCATGAATTTCTGAAACCCTGTATCTCCATTATGTGGTCCAAACAGTTTGCAAATAAGGCACTTTTTGTGGGGATTCCCTGGAGACAGAATCCAGCGGAGGTGGAGGAAAGAACTTTCTAGACCACCCAGAGTGACAATTGCAAGCCCCAACCAGTTGTCCTAGTGGCCAGGCACTGGGCTCTGGCTCAGCTACTGCTGTCTCTCTCATCGCCCGTTCCTGCAGCCAGAGACCTGGCCCTGGGTGGGTCTGGGTTCCCCTACTAATTCCTCCCGACAGCAGCCATGTGGCAGGTCCTGCTGGGAGCTTGACTCAAAGCCTTTCTCTCATTAAAGAAGCCAGGTGCAGGCTGGGTCCTCTTGCTCCCTGGGCCCTGCTCCCATGCTCCAGCCCCAGGTCCAGGGTGCCAACCACTATTGTGACTATGTCCAGAGAGGCCACCAAGACCGCTGACTGGCACTCACAGGAAACAGTTTCATGCCTTCTGATCAACCCTCATTTGGTGTAGACCGTGAGTGACACATCTTCGGTAGGGACTGGGACATGGTACCATGGGCCTTTCCCTCTGGAATTCCTGGTTGGAGTTGCTGAGAGTTGAAAGCAAAGCACCCCATGCAGCTCCAACCGACGGGAGTCCCTGGCCACCGCCCTCCCGTCCTGAATACCGTTTCTGTTCTTCTTGCATCCCTCTCTCTTCCTTCATAGGCTTTTTTTTAAGGGGGGTGCTGGGGATTAAACACAGGGGCATTCTACCTCTGAGCTACACCCCCAACCCTTTTTATTTTTTACATGGAAACAGGTTCACGCCAAGTTGCTGAGGCTGGCCTTGCACCTGCAATCCTCCTGTCCGAGCCTCCCAAGTGCTGCGATGACAAGTGTGCACCACCTTGTCCAGCCCCCCTCCCTTTCTCTTCCTTTTTCTCCTACCTCCTCTTGCCCTGAGCCTCAGGAAAAGCCACGGCTGACACGTAAGCTAGCACTGGAACCACTCGGCAGGCTGACGAAGAGACTCACAGAGCAGACGGCCTCTCCTGTCACTGTCATCTCAGAGAAAGGAGAAGGCAGGCTCCACCCCGGACCTGGTGGGATGGCTGTGGTTCTTACCGCCATGGTGCACAGCCCCCCACCCGCATTTGAAAGTGGCCCCCGCCTGCCTGCCAATGAGGGGGATCACCTCAGAAGTCAGTCTTCCATGTGAGCTCTCCAAGGCTGCCGGACCAACAGCCTGTGGTCACGCTGGGGGGACCAAGGGTCCGAACACCAGCCGGGCCCACCCTGCACACCCCAGGAGCTCAGGTCACCAGGAACGCTCTCCACAGCCACACCCCAAACACACCACCTCTAGCTCTTCCCAGAGGAGGCTGTGGGTCCGACCCAGGGAACTGGGCAGGGCGAGCCCCTCTGCACATCTGGGCTGCTTCACAGCTGCAACCTCTGGCGCTGGAAGATACCGGAGGGCGGGTGGGCGGGGGCTTCCGCCGCACACCATGGGGGCCGACTTGCTCCCAGCCAGCTACAGGGTGTCCTGGAAGGAAGCCTGGTCCCCGGGGAGGAGGAACACGGGGAGGTGACCCAGGGCTCCCCACCTGCCATGTGCACCCTCTGCCACCCTCAGCGCCCCGCTGGGCAAATGGCGAATCAGCCCTGTGCGCCTGGGCCACAGACAGACATCTGTCCTTGTGTTCCAGAATGAAAGGGAAGGGCCTCTGATGGCCACCCACAAACATCATGCTTCCCCCTTGCAGCTGGACATTGCTGTGTGCCTGGGGGTGGGGGGACAGATGGACATGTGTGATGGGACCAGACTGCTGGTGGGAGGGCGGGAGGCTGGCAGTATGAGGCCCAGGAGCCTCCTCAGGGGAGCTTCTGCATCCTCCTGCCCACTCCCTCTTCCAGAGGGGCTAGTGGAGCCCGTCCTGGGCGTGGAGGACGAGGGGCTGGGTCCCCGGGGCCTCATCCTCCAGCCTGCGGGCTCCTCTCCCGGGTCTCGGTCTTGCTCCAGGAACTCGAAGGTCCCCGCTGTGCGGTTCTGCCGGAGCTGTCATCAATGGCGAAGTCTGGCGTGGGGCCGGACCCCTTCCCCAATCCAAGGTCTTCCTGGAAGCTCTGAGGGGCGGCCGATGTTTATGGACCACCCCACCGCACAGAGCCACAGGCGAGGGGCCACGGCCTGCGTGCCAACTAGCACCTGTCTATAGAAGAGGCAGTTCAGAGGAGGGTCCTGTCCCCGACCACACAGAGGAGACACACACGCGTGATCCCACAAGGCGGCTCACACGGCAAGCTCGCCCGCCTGCGGCCGCTCTGACCAGACCAACCCTCTCTCCTCTCTGAGCAGGGCCAGCACCCCGTAGCCGGCAGGAGACAGAGAGGGCAGCAGCGGCCAGCTGCCCCCAGGCAGCCCTGTCCGTCCGCCCTCACTGGAGGTCGGAGCTCAGCTGCCCTCTGGGATCAGCCGGGGCAGGATGACAATCTTCCAGGGTGTCGCCACTCTGTCCCTGCCATCGACTGTGCAAAGATCAGACCTGCACAACCAGAAAGAACAGGTTTCTGGGCAGAAATTGAGAGGTGACAGTAAGGATCCTTCTGATTTTGAAGTTGGTAGTTGTTTCAAGACTGAAACATGGTCCCAGTCACCTGCGGGCTGCACAGGGGACCTGGGCCACCATGCAGCGGGCTCCAACCAAGAGAGTAAGGCTAGCCGGGCATGGGGGCGCACAGTTGTCATCCCAGCACTTGGGAGGCTGAGACAGGAGGATCCCAGGTTTGCAGCCAGCCTCAGCTACTTAGTGAGGCCTTCTGCATCTTAGTGAGACCCTGTTTCAAGCTAAAGAATAAAAAAAATCAGGCTGTGGGTGTAGCTCGGAGGTAGAATGCCTCTGGATTCAATCCCCAGGACTGAGAGAGAGAGAGAGAGAGAGAGAGAGAGAGAGAGAGAGAGAGAGAGAGAGAGAGAGAGAGAGAGAGAGCGCCTAACTCTGCCGTGTCAAAGCGCTTTCCTGCCGCTAGCCCTGGGAGGCCAGGGCACGGGGTCATCGCTACCCCTGTGAGAACCAGACCGCCGCTCCGAGCCTCCGTCCCTGCTGAAATCTCTGCTGGGAATAAGCCTAGGTTTGTTTTCCGTTTCTGTCTCTGGCACAGCTAGTGTGAACTCACAATGGCTTTTTACAAGCTGCCCGATGAGGTCCAAACACGGTCAAGACCACGAACTGTTTGTTTCCGTGCACTCTGCTCGGAGGCTGAGCTCGAAGCTCCTGCGTCTCCCTGGTGAAAGCCAGCGCTTCTCCCTGGAGCATTCAGCAGCCTTGGGGGCTGGGGTGGAGCCAGTCCCATCTGCCAGGAGCACTGGCCCAGCCCCGCCGTCTCCGGTCACCCAGGGAAATTCGGCAGCACCGTCAGGGACACCCTGCTGCTCAACTCGGGGAGTGGATCTGGCATGAGGGGCCAGGGTCTGAGCCATGTCGCAGGAGATGCTGGACGCCTTGGATTTCTGAGTGTCTTGCATTCTCAAAGTCCTTCTGAACTTGGCCTCAAGGTGTCCGAGCAGCTGATGGGTGTCCTCCTCCCTAGAGACCCGCCCTGCTCCTTACTCCACAGGAGGCTGCCGCTGACCATGCGGTGTCGACCTGCACCGTGTGTGTGTGTGTGTGTGTGTGTAAGATATTAACATGTCAGGAGATGTCACATGCAAACAGCTTCCCTAGAAAAACAGGTAAGCGCTGCCCATCAGCTGGTGAGGCCCCGGTACATCCCATTTCCTTGTGACTTTGAGGTCAAAGTCGGTCCCACCTGCCACCCTCCTCCCCCAGCCCTGCTGTTGACGCCGGAAGGCAGCCCCTCTGGCCACCTCTGCTGCAGCCAGAAAGACAGATGAAAATCCCCAGGGGCCGAGCAGGTGCACAGGTCCCACGACCACCGGACCGCTCCAGGCTGATTTCCTGCGGGGTTTCCATGCTTCCCTGGGTGGTCCAGCCACAGACAGGGAGGGGAAAGAGCGAGGCAGGTCCGCTCTCGGGAGGAGGCTCAGCTTGGACGTGCCGGCAAGGGCAGAGAAGGAGCCAGGCTGCACGTAAGAGGAAGTCGGTATGGCATGGCCTGACCCAGCCCGTCCCCTCCAAGGACCAAGTCGAGGGGCAACCCGGCTGCTGGCCACGAGAGCCATCAACAAGGGTTCGGGAGCTTGTCCCCACATGGTTCAACAGTCAGAAAAAAAGCCACAGGGAAAGATCACGGCGCCTACTGATGAAGTTAGACCCGAGGCCGGGACGGCGCGCAGAGGCAGCTGCCGACCTCCCAGGACTCTGCGGGAGCCTGCCGTGGATGGGGTCACAGCTTAGACGGCTGAACGCTCCAGCGAAGCTAATCTCCTCTTAAAACCCCAAGAAGCTTCGCTTTTTCAAAGCCCGTAAACGAGAAGGAGAATAAAAGCGCCGTAATAGCGGCATAATTTCACTCGTGTATTGGTTTTGATGTGAATAAACGTCCAAGCAATCGTCTTGCCTTTTACAGACAGACTGAAAATAATTAACCGGGAGAATGTAACTTTCATCTACATTGTAATTCCCACGATGTAAAACGCGCTTGCGCGTGTGTGTGTGCGCCTTAATGGGCCTGTGTCTAAAGTGAATTTCTCTCCTTTATTTCTTGCTTCAATTCACACTGCCGTCGTGTAGTTTCTCTGAGAAATAATAACAACAGCACGTGATGTAAGCGGTCGGCCTTTTTCTATTTCTCCAGCCTTAAAACGGGCAACTCAACAGCGTGTTTTGGGGGCCAACGAAAAACAACATGCCATCAGCTCGGTGCAGAGAAGCCAGGTCCGGGCTCAGCACATTTTGCTTCTGGAGGTGAAATTTTAAAAAAAGAAGAAGAAGAAGAAGAAAGAAACATAGAATGAGTTCAGAGGTGCAGGCTGCAAGGCTGGGTTTATTCCACAGAGAACTGAGGGAAGCGATTCGACCTGCATCTTAACTCAGAGCTCTGGAGCTGCAAAGACGGGGGTCACGGCTGCGAGCAGGACTGCCCAGCTGGGGCCGGAGCCCGGCAATTGGCTTCCGAGCTCGGCTTCCTCCTCCTGTCGAAAGCTCCTACAGTGGGCCATGTTCTAGGCACTGCATGACGCGGGACTAGCTGGCCATCCACGGAAAAGACACACGTGCAGAAATGCCCATGGCAGGAAAGCAGGGCCCCAAGGAAGGAAGGGGGCAGGCGCAGAAAGGGTAAGGAAGCAGGCTCTCTGCAGAGTCCTCTGAAGGGGATGCAGCCCCGCAGACATCTGGCTTTGGGCCCAACAAGACTGCCTTTGCACATCTGGCTTCTGGCACTCTGTGATAATAAAACCGAGCTGCTCCGAGCCACTGGGCTTGCGGGGCTGGTTGGACCTCTCTCTCTCTCTCTCTCTCTCTCTCTCTATCTATCTATCTACCTATCTATCTATCCACCCATCTATCTATCTATCTATCTACCTACCTACCTACCTATCTATCTCTGTCTTTCTGTCTCTCTATCTGTCTATCTCTTTCTCTCTTTGGTACTAGGGATTGAACCCATGGGCACCCTACTTCTGAGCTACACCCCCAGCTCTATCTTATTGTTTTGTTTTGAAACAGGTTCTTACTAAGTTGCTAAGAGTCTCCCTAAGTTGTGGAGGCTAGCCTTAAACCTTCGATCCTCCTGTCTCAGCCTCCCAAGTACTGGGATGATAGGTGTGCTCCACCACGCCCAGCTCAAATGTGACTTTTTGTCTACCGAGTATGCAACGACTGGTTTATAGGGTTATATGACCACACCCCCTGGTAACAACATCAAGTGTGACAATCTGTCCAAAGAGTAGTCTTGCAAGGTGTATCAAACTTTAAGATGTGTGTACCCCCCACCACACACACACACACACACACACACACACACACACACACACACACCAAAAGCAGTCTGGAAGAGGAAGCCGGAGGGTTTACAAGGGCAGATCTCAGACCTTAGCATAAAGCCCGGGATGTGATGGCGATACCAACTTTGTCAGGACAGAATCCAGAAGCACAGCCGCACAGAAATGCCGCTTGATTTATGACGAAGGTGACACTGTCGTGTGAGGGAAGGTTTATCTTGCCAATGAGTGGAGCCAGGTAAATTGGATGCCCATACGGGGAAGAGACAGGCCGTGACCCCTCATTCACAGCGTGCAAGACTCAATTAGACAAGGACCATAGATCTAAACAGCAAAGAAAGCAGTCGACGTCTTAGGGAACGAGGGCGACTCTCCCTGACCTTGGGTCGGGCGAGATTCCTCGACTGAGGCCCAAGATGCATTAAACACGAGAGGAGCGCTTGATAAATGGAGCTGCATTAAAAATTAAAACCGCTGCTCATCAGCGGACACCCTAAGAACCAAAAAAAAAAAAAAAGGCTAAGATGCACTCGCAGGAGAAATTTGCAATACACACATCCAGCAAACGGCCTGAGCCCAAAATGCACAAAGAGCTAAAAAATCAATAGGGAAAAAAAACAGATGGTCCGACAGGAAAAAAAAAAAAAAGGGATAGCATAGATTTTTTTTTTAAGAGTGCCAGAATGTTCAATAAACATGCAAGAAGGTCTTCAGTGTCACCGAGGAAAGCAAATAGAGACCGAAATGGCTAGCTGCCAGGATGGCTACGCTGGGAAGGGCAATTTCAAATGCCCACCACTGGCAACCCTGAAGATGGGTATGTGGGCTGGTGCTCACTCTGGAAAAGCCATTTGGCACCATCTATTAATGGTGAACATATGCAAACCCCAGGACCCAGCAGCTGACCTTCTAGGCAGATACCAAAGGGATGTACAAAAACAGGTCCGCCAAAAAACAGGTCCTAAGCCGGGCATGGTGGCACATGCTTGTAATCCCAGCATTTGGGAGGCTGAGACCAGAGGATCCGGGTTCTCGGCCAGCCTCAGCTACCTAGTGAGGCCCTCCGCAACTTAGTGAAACCCTGTTTCAAAATAAAGAATAAAAAATAGGGCTGGAGGTGTCGCTTGGAGGTAGAACACCCCTGAGTTCAATGCCCAGTACTGCAAAAAAAAAAAAAAAGCAGCCTGCTGCCGTTCCTGCCGATGGACGGGCTGGTCTGCACAGCCTGAAGGGAGGCTTCAGCCTGCTGCCTGGGCTTGGGTGACACCTGGTGCGTCCTCTTTTTTTTTTTTTTTTTTTTTTGCGGTACTGGGGATTGAACTCAGGGGCATTCTACCTCCGAGCTATACCCCCAGTCCTATTTTTTATTCTTTTTATTTTGAAACCAGTCTCACTAAGTTGCGGAGTGCCTCACTAGGTAGCTGAGGCTAGCCGCGAACCCGGATCCTCTGGTCTCAGCCTCCCGAATGCTGGGATTACAAGTGTGGGCCACCACGCCCGGCTTGGTGCGTCCTCTTTGAGAAGGCTGCTGCGCTAGCAGGTAAGGGTGAGCTCTCTGCAGGCGCCGGCACGCTGCAACAATGTTTGTTCTTGAGACGGGCAGCCTGGGGCCTTTGCTCTGAAGAATCCGAATACCTGGTGCTAACTATTTGGACCTGTGAGTCTACAATTCTACCATCTCCCTCTGCAGGTAAATACAGATCAGGCCCAAACACCCGAAACAAATTTAAAGATCATGGGGGGAAAAAAAGTATGAATGTTTAACCAGATAATCCTAAGACGTTTTCCTAGAGAGAGCATTGAGCATGAGCAGAGAAGGTTCATTATAATGTTGTTTGTAGCAGTGAAAACGTGAAACCAACCAGCTGCAGAACAAACAGAAGGTGGATATATGTGGACTATGATGCTGTCCTGAAAAAGGGTACGGTGTTCACAGCTGCTGTCCGGAAAGACAGACAGGGGCCAAACCACAGCACCAGAAGGTACAAACAGCATGGCTGACACAGCCCCATCGGTATAGCACTGCGCACGCACATCCCTGCAGAAATTCCCTGGAGGAAGCCTGACGAAATGTTAGCATCCCGCTCCACCGGGTCACCAGCACAGGACTCTGCGCCGTCTGGGAGCCCCAGGACTCCATTCCCCCAACACTTATCCAGCCCCTTGTCCCCGGGAGACTGGACGATGTCTGCTGGCGTCAGTGACAAAAGACGCCCAAGACACCAAAATAGGCACTTGGAGGAGGAAGGACTTGTCACACTCGAAGGGACAGGGCAGGAGCCGGGCGTGGTGGCGCACGCTTGTAATCCCAGCATTCGGGAGGCTGAGACCAGAGGATCCAGGTTCGCGGCCAGCCTCAGCTACCTAGTGAGGCACTCCGCAACTTAGTGAGACTCGGTTTCAAAATAAAGAATAAAAAATAGGGCTGGGGGTGTAGCTCAGAGGTAGAACGCCCCTGAGTTCAATTGCCAGTACCACAAAAAAAAAAAAAAAAAGAAGGGACAGGGCGGGCTGCCAGCTTGCTGGGAGGGCCCTTGCCTGGCATGCGGGGGACCTGGGCTCGATCTTCAGCACCCCGAAAAGAAAGAATGAAATCTAAAGTGAGAATAAGTTTAAAATATGCATATGGAAGAGGAGGCGGAGGAGGAGGAGGAGGAGGGAGAAGAAAAAGAAGGGAGGAGGAGAGGAGGACGAGGAGAAGAAGAGGAAGAGGAGGAGAGGAAGAGGAGGAGGAGGGGGGGGGAAGAGAGGAGGAGGAAGGGGAGGAGGAAGAAGGAGAAGAAGAGGAGGAGGAGGAAAAGGAGGAAGAAAAGGAGGGGGAAGAAAAGGGGGAGGAGGAGGAGAAGAAGAAGAAGGAGGAGGAGGAGGGAGAAGAAAAAGAAGGGAGTAGGAGAGGAGGAGGAGGAGGAGAAGAAGAGGAGAAAGAGGAGGAGAGGAAGAGGAGGAGGAGGAAAGAAGAGGAGGAGGAAGAGGGGAGGGGAAGAGAGGAGGAGGAAGGGGAGGAGGAAGAAGGAGAAGAGGAGGAGGAGGAAAAGGAGGAGGAAGAAAAGGGAGAAGAAAAGGAGGAGGAGGAAAAGGAGGAGGAGGAGGAGGAAAAGGGGGAAGAGGAGGAGGAGGGGAGACTGTGGAAAGCAAGCCCACCCATGGGGCCGGGGAGGGAGGCAGCACCGCCGCCCTTGGACAAGCCACGTCATGACGCCCCGGGCGTCACGAGGCCTGAGCCAGCTGGAAGGCCCGGGCGCTCTGCACAGAGGGCGGCTCCCTGTCCTTGTGTCCTCTGCAGCCTGCAGCTCCAGGGTGGCGGGGCGGGACCCACAGGAATCGCTCCCACCGACACAGAGGGCCACTCCGAAGCCCCACAGCAGCCTTCAAAGAAAAACCCCAAAACCCCGCGGGACGCTTGGCTCCGACACGCCTCAATTAACCTCCTCTTCTGGTAGGATAAAAATGCCTCTCTGCCCCCCTTCAAGACAAGATCCCCATTCACACGCTTTCTTGGTTTAAAATAACTACAGTAACCGGCCATTAAATCAGAGTCTGTATTTCAGGGCACCCTTTCTTTTTCTCTGGTTTTCAAATTGGCACCTTCTTATTTCACCGAAGACGGAGACACCGTCTTCTCCAGCAGCGCCGGGGCCTGTGACTTCCCTCACTGCAGGAGGACAGGGGACATCTCTTCTCTCCCTGCAGCCTCTGGCAGGTGGCTCCTGGGCCTCAGGACCAGGCAGGGGCATGGCCACTGGCCTGGCTCAGCAGGGAGGCTCCGGAATTCTTCCCCAGCTCCTCCTCTCCAGAGGGCAGACAGCGCCCTCAGGAGCCAAGCGCACGGGTTTCTGAAAGTCGCAGCAGTGCTTCTTCGGGTCTGTGGCTGCTTTGCCAGCCTAGTGGAAGGCCGGGACTCTAAGTCCCACCGGGGACTGTCACCAACTTCCCTTCCCCAGGACTCAGCATGCCAGGCAGGGTACCAGGCTCCCGGGCCTCCCTGCTGGCCTCTGCCCCTGGGCGTCCCCAGAGCTCCCTCCTGGGCCCGCATCCCGCACCCACACTCCTGAAGCAGTGCTCCCTGTACTCAGGCCCCTGCACCCACGATCCTACATCCTTCCTCCCTGAACCTCTGCTCCTGCATCCGTGCTCCCTCAACCTCTGTTCCTACATCAGAACCCGGAACATGACAACAGTCCCCCCTCAAATCCGGAGAATGTCTCTCTCAGGTAGAACCGAGTTCTCCATCTTGCTGATGGCTGTTCGGCATGATCACCGATCACCGAGAATTGGACCACGCATGTCCCTCTCCTCCGAGACACCAAGCAAAGAGAAATCGCCGATGCCGCACACATGTCAGAAAGCCACCCTCAAAGGGCCTCAGCCCCCGGCCTCGGAGGCCTTCTTACCCGATGTCAACCCTTGCGACCGGCCCCTGAGTGCCATCGACAAACTTCCCGAGGTAGTGCAAAAGCAAAGTCACAAGAACCGGGACTCTGGGAGGAGGAAAATAGCCATTCCTCTAGTGCCCAAACCAGCCAGGGTTCTCCATACACTCGCATAGCCAGTCAAGGATCCCTCGGAGCGGGCCAGAGCCGAGGACGGAGGGGAACCGGGGGGCGGCGCGCCACAACTCACCAGCGTGTGCTTCAGGTGGACGGTGACGAGAGGAGCCCCGGACAGGTTCTGGGAGAGAGTGGGCGGTGGGGACACCTTCAGGGAGATCAGGAAGCTGGCGGCTGACAGCAAGCAGTCTCTATAATTCGCTGCCTCCGTGATCCTTGCAGAGAAACGAGAAATTGTTACCGGATGAAAAAATAAAGAGCAGGCCTGCAGGTAGAACCTAATGCCAGACCCAAAGCTTCATTTAGCTGGGCGTGGTGGTGCGCATCTGTCATCCCAGTGCTTGGGAGGCTGAGACGGGAGGATCACAGGTTCCCTGAGAGCCTCGGCAAGTAGTGAGACTCTCAGCAACCCAGTGAGGCAATTTCACATTTTAAAAAAAAAAAAATTTTTTTTAAAGGGCTGGGGGTAGCTGGGCGTGGTGGTACATGCCTGTAATCCCAGTACTTGGGAGGCTAAAACAGGAGGATTGCAGGCTTGCAGCCAGCCTCAGGTACTTAGTGAGGCCCTCTGCAACTTAGTGAGACCCTGTTTCATAATAAAGAATAAAAAAATAGGGCTGGGGGTATAGCTTGGAGGTAGAATGCCCCTGGGTTCAATCCCCAGTGACACACACACACACACACACGAAAGGGGCTGGGGGTATAGCTCAGAGGTGGAATGCTGCTGGGTTCGATCCCAGGATCACCAAAAATAAAACAAAACTGGGGCAGAGCGGAAGGACAGAAAGCCAAAGAGGTCTCCATCAAGACGTCCCGCAGGTGAGGGGATGGGGGGAGGGGTGTGACCGCCCAATGCTGGCAAACACCAAACACGCGCACCCTCTGCTGCCGGGCGGGCGCCAAGACCCACCTGGTGCTGGCCGGCTGGATGTGGCTCAGGTAATAGTGCATGCCGTGGTAGAAGAGGCCTACAATGGTGGTCCAGGCTGTGGGCAGAGCAGAGGCCGAGACACCGGTCAACGTTCCGTGCGCCCGCAGAACTAATGCGAAGCCCCCGCCCAGCCCCGCACAGCCCGCCCCTCACTCCCAGGGGCCCCGGGCGGCTCTTGGGGGGAGAGGTTAGGGACAGAGTTGGTAACAGCGTCAGCACCACAGCTATAGAACTGAGCGTTCAGCTGCGGCAATGGCTTCCTGCCCCTGAGCCAACCCGGGCACAGGGTGCTGCTCCTGGGGAAGGCCGCCGGGCCTGCGGGGCTGTCACAGACCCTCTGCAAGCGGCAGGCTCTGTCGTGAGCCACAGGGAGTGGCACCAGCCTCAGCTGAGCAGCGGGGAGCCTGGCTCGCCTGCTGTCTGTACGTGACATTCACACGATGACACTCGTGACTGTACATGGCATTCACACGATGACACTTGTGCACTTGTGTCTGTACATTGCAATCACACGATGACACTTGCATCTGTATGTGGTATTCACACAATGACACTCGAGTCTGCACATGCTGTTCACACGATGACACTTGCACCCATGAGCCGCGTAGTAGAGGCAGGCTCGCCAGTGACAGCTACCACCGGCCACCCAGACACCGCCTGGCCATCTACCTTCTCTTGACTTGACTACAGCTTTGAAACCAGGACTGCATGCTCCATTGCGGTTTTTCCCGCGAGGGTGACCGAGCACGTGGGAACAGCTGAGCGCTGTCTGGGAGAATCCACGACCCAGGCTGCACACCGCCCTGAGGAGGGCGCCACACTGTCCCGGGCACGAGGGGGGCTCAGCCACTTCCCAAGGTCACGCGGCCAGTTGCAGGTCCAGCCCCAGAGTTGGGCTTGGTGCCTGTGGGTCCTCGTCATGCCCGAGAAGTTCCTGCATTTGGAGAATGTGGGCTCTGCCCCTTTTGGAAACTGGGCACCACTAAGTATCGCACGCCTGCCGCAGCAGCTTGTGAAAAAACTGAGATCAGAGGCAAGACTGGAGGATAGCGCCTTCCTGAGCAGGGCCTGCCTGGCAGCGAGGCCGGGGGGTGGCTGGGGCACCTCTCCCACAGGTGGACAGGACAATGGGAAGAAGGGGTGGCCTCCCGGCTGGGGAGGGCCGTGTGGCCGCTGGCTTGGCCTCTGGGCCTCTCTGGCCTGGGCATCTAGTGTGAGTCGATGGGTCTCCCCTGATGTGCATGGCCCCAGGATAGAGGGAGGGAGGGAAAGATCTAGTTGGTTTCCAGGGAACCAGCTAAAAGAATCCAGACCACCCTGGGCCCTGACACCCTCCTGGGCAGAGCCATCGGGTCCCCTCCCCTGGGTCTGCGCAGGACTAGAACCCAGTTCCCCAGGGAGACCCTTCACCAAGTCGCGCCCTCCTGATCGGGGAGGGGGAAAGGAACCGGCCCTGGCTAGTTCCATTTGGCCAACCGGGACTGAGCAGATTGGAGGCCAGCAGGTGTCCCTCATGGTGGGACGCACAGAGCTAACATTTGAGGGACGCTTGGGGTGTTTGGCTAAGGGTGCCGGAGCACCGTCCGTGGTCACTGCCGGGTCCTCCCGCAGGGCGCTCAGGAGCCCTGTGCCCATGGATTGGACCCATCCACGGCGCCCCGGGGACTCTGAAGGGCCCCGCACCTGCCCCAGAGGGCCCCAGAGCGTATCACTCACCCTGGCTACGAAGGGCCTCGCGGGGAATCTCGATGTAGCTCTGCCCGTGTGCGGGGAAACGGTAGTGAAGGGCGGTCAGGGTCCTGGGGAGAACCTTGGCCACAGAGAAGTCTGCGAGGAACGGGGCAGAGGGAGCCATCAGTGGGCTCCGGGGCTTCAAGGTGGTGCCTGCCACCTTGACTTTTTTAATCCAGCAAGCTCCCCGAGGAGCTCAATCCCCAATGCCACACACACACACACACACACACACACACACACACACACACAGTCCCGAATTTGGCTCCCATGCCACCTTGGCGGGCGCACGGGGTCCTGTGTGCATGTCATAGCTGAGTGTCTCTGTCCTGACTCTAAGTTCAGGTTTCCCTCCAGCATGTGACTTTGTATTAGGCACTACAGTTCAGGAAAAGGTGAGCTTTAACTCACTGCTCCGGGGGAGGCTGGAGCCGCAGCAGCCCACAGCCGGCTGCATCCCCGTGTCCTCCCACCCCGTCCACCCCGCTCACTGCCCCTACCTGCCATGGAAGAAGAGCCCAGGACGGTGGTCTGGGGCTCGCCGGGGTGCAGGTTGGTAGCTATGTGCCCCATCACGGTGTCGATGGTGTCGATAAGCCCGAGCACCACGGCGGCGTCCTGCAAACACACACAGGCGTGAAGGAGCCAAGAAAACTGCCTTGCAAGAACATGGAATGAAGCCGGGCGTGGTGGCGCACGCTTGTCATCCCAGCATCTGGGAGGCTGAGACCGGAGGATCCAGGTTCGCGGCCAGCCTCAGCTACCTAGTGAGACCCTCCGCAACTTAGTGAGACTCGGTTTCAAAATAAAGAATACAAAATAGGGCTGGGGGTGTAGCTCGGAGGTAGAATGCCCCTGAGTTCAATCCCCAGTACCGCAAAAAAAACAAAAACAAAAGAACACCGAAGAAGCTAAGCTTCCTGCCTAGCCAGGCACTTGGGCCCGCCTGTCATCTCAGATACTCAGGAGGCTGAGGCAGGAGGCTTGGGAGTTGGAGGCCAGCCTGGGCAACTTA
>PVLC010011016.1:0-48500 GCA_004027655.1 Graphiurus murinus
ACCTACACAATCATATCAAGGTCACTCATTGAAGTGAACCTTAGGGGGAGGGAGGGGGAGGGAATGGGGAGGGAATGGGGAGGGAATCGGGGAAGGGGTCAAATGAGAATTGTGTGCAAATATGTTGTTAACAATTTGTACTTAACAAAGATGTATGCTATATTGCACGAATTACTACAATAAAAATTAAAAAAAAATTGTACACTATAACCAAGTTTATTTCATTCCAGGGATTCAATGCTGGTGCAAAATACACAAATCAATACATGTAATTCATAATGCAAATAGAATTAAGGACAGAAATCATATGATCATCCCATTAGAACCTGAAAAAGCACTTGACAAAACCCAACACCCATTCATCTTAAAGACACTGCAGGAAGTCAGAAAAGAAGAACCTTACTTCAACATCATAAAGGCTATATACAATAAATCCAAGCCAACATCATAATGAATGGAAAAAAACTGTGAGAATTTCATTTTAAGTCAGGAACAAGAAAAGGTTGTCCACTATCACTTCTCATTTTCAGTGTAGTACTCTAGAGACTCTAACCAAAGGTCTAAGGCAAGAGAAGGAAACCAAATGAATAAAAATAGAAAAAGAAGAACTAAAACTATCTCTACTTGAAGATGACAATTACCCTTTATTTACAAGATCATTTCAACCAAAAGACTTCTAAAGCCGAATAATCAATTCAGCAAAGTAGCCAGATACAAAATCAATCTAAAAGAAAAAAACAGTAGCTTTTCTATATGTCAACTATGATTCCACTGAAAAAGAAATCCCCAAAAATAACTTTATTCACAATAACCTCAAGAACAATAATGTGCCTAGGAATAAATCCAACCAAGGAGGTAAAAGACTTCTACAATGAAATTATAAAATACCAAAGAAAGAAATTGAAGAAGATCTTAGAAAATGGATGGATATCCCATGCTTTGGGATAGGCAGAATATATATTATTAAAATGCCATTTTCTACCAAAAGTGATCTACATATTCAATGCAATCCTATCAAAATACCAATGTCATTTTTCATAGAGCTAGCAAGTCAGTCCTAAATTTAATATGGAAAAAGAAAAGACCCATAATAGCCAAAGCAATTCTCGGCAATAAAATCATGCAAGAGCATCATGACACCTGACTACAAATTGTACTACAGACCTATAGTAATAAGAATAGCATGGTATTAGCACAAAAAAGACACATAAGATTAATGCAACAGAATAAAAGATACAGGAACAAATCCATACACTTATAGTCAATTTATTTTTTAAAAGGTGCCAAAAGTATACATTTGAGAAAAAACAGCCTTTTCAATAAATGGTGTTGGGGAATCTGGTTATCCATTTGTAGAAAAATGGAATTAATTCTCAACCTCTCACTCTGCACAAGAGTCAACTTGAGATGAATCAGATACCTCAAAATTAGACCAAAGACTTTGAAATTAGTAGAGAAAGGCATATGTGAGGGAGGAATAAAGAATCACCCTAATGTGCATGATATACATTCATAAACATATCAAAGTCAATTACTAAGCCAAACATGAGAAAGAGGGAGGTGGCGGGAATGGTGTGGGAATTGGGGAAGTGCTAAATGAGTAATGTATGCATGTATTCCTCTACCATCCTGTACCTCATAATGGTGCATGATTACAATGCACTAATAATTTTTTTTAATTGGAAAAGATCTTTATACACAACTCTCAATGGAGTAGCTTAAAATATCTAGATACGCAAAAGATTTAACAATTAAAAAAAAAAAAACAATCAAAAAATGGGCAAAGCCAGACATGGTAGCGCATGCTTGTAATCCCAGGACTTGGGAGGCTGAGACTGGAGGATCCAGGTTCATGGCCAGCCTCAGCTACTTAATGAGGCTCTCTGAACTTAGTGAGACCATGTTTCAAAATAAAGAATAAAATATAGGACTGGGGGTATAGTTCAGAGGTAGACTGTCCCTGGGTTCAATCCTCAGTACCACAAAAAAGGCAAAAGGCAATTTAATTAAATAATGAAACAAGGAAGACTTGAGGGGCAATTGGATAGGCTTTGCCAAACCATGGAGTAGGCTAGCACAGATTTTGTGTCAGTGTTCCTAGCATTTCTCCATATTCAGAGAGGATAATCCATCCACTTCCAGGTTTGCTGAATGTTAACACCCATTCAGAATATGAGACACAGACAGAAATATCTGATGAATGCCAGTGTACTGTAAGCCACAGAGACCAGCCAGAAAGATTGACTTGCTTCAAGACCACCCAAAGGCATTCATCTTCAAAGGCCTGTTACACATGGGTCTTTCACAAAAGAATAAATACAAATGGTCAATAAATATATAAAAAGTTCAACATTCTTAGCACTAAGAGAGATGCAAATTAAAACTACACTGAGGTTGCCTAGATTTAGAATGGCAATTATGAAGAAGTCAAACAATAATAAATGCTTATGAGGATGTGGGGAGACAGGAACTCTTCTACACTACTGGTGGGATTGCAAATTTAGTGCAGCTGCTATGGGAATCAGTAGGGAGATTATTCAGAAAACTGGGAATGGATCTGCCATATGATACAGCTATAGCACTACTGAGTATCTTTCCAAAGGGACTGAATAAGAGTATTATAGAGATATGTGCATATTCATATTTATAGTAACACAACTCATAATAGCCTAATTATGGAACCAACCTAAGTGTCCATCAATGGAAGAACGGATTAAAAGTCATGAAATATATTCACAATGGAATTCTACTCAGCATTAAAGAAGAACAAAATAATGTCATTTTCAGGAAAATGGATGGACCTGGAAAACATCATATCAAGTGGAAGTAGTCAAAGAAAATGAAGGGTCATATGTTTTCTCTCCTATGCAAAAGCTAGGGAGCAATCATAATAGCAGAGGGGCTTCAGATCATAAAAAAAGAAACTCCAGTGGAGGGAGGGAGGTGGTCTAGAGAAAAGGATTGAGGAAGAGGGAGCATCAATGAAGGAATCACTCCCATCAACATTATATACATATGTAAGAATACTAATGTCAATCTCAATATCCTATATGGGGAAGGATGGGGGAGTGGGGAGGGAGCCAGGGGAAAGCCCACCAAGTGCTGTGTGCATGGATGTCACCATAACTATGAACTACATTATTTTGTGAGACTGCAATGCAGCAATAAAAGTATAAAAATGTGTTTTGTTTTGTTGCTTGTTTTTTTGTTTGGTTGTTTGGTTTTGGTTTTTGGTGGAATAAGAATCCCTAGCCTCCTGGTGGTGGGAAGATATGCAGATCATTTTATCAAAATTCCCATGTGTAACAGGCCTTTGAAGATGAATGCCTTTGGGTGGTCTTGAAGCAAGTCAATCTTTCTGGCTGGTCTCTGTGGCTTACAGTACACTGGCATTCATCAGATATTTCTGTCTGTGTCTCATATTCTGAATGGGTGCTAACATTCAGCAAACCTGGAAGTGGATGGATTATCCTCTCTGAGTATGGAGAAAAGCTAGGAACACTGACACAAAACCTGTGCTAGCCTACTCCATGGTTTGGCAAAGCCTATCCAATTGCCCCTCATCTTCCTTGTTTCATTTGCACCAGTGCAGATGAGCTTTCTCCCAATAACAGCTCTTTCCTGTGATTCCTGTTCATCTCCACATGACGTTAGAATTGTCCCTTCTATAGATATTTTGAGTGTCATGGGATATCCTATTCTATGCAAACAAAAATTATCATTTTAGACATTTTGAGATTTTTTCCCAAAATATATAAATTTCAATATTTATGTTATTTTTTATTTTTCTCAGACACATTTGAAGATGATAAATAAATTGGCAATATGCCTTTGTGGTCATGGACAGTTTCTTGTGTAAAGACAAATTACAGCCCTTATCTTCACTTAAGAAAGTTTATTAGAAGCAGGGCATGATGACAGACATCTGTAATCCCAGTGCTTGGGAGGCTGAGATAGGAGGATAGCATGTTGGAGATCAGTGAGACAGAATCTTAATAACTTGCTTAAGATCTTGCTAAGTTCTTGAGAATAGCCTCAAATCTGCAATCCTCCTGTTTCAACCTTCCAAGTACTGTGATTAAAGGCATGAACATGCACCACCACACCTGAGTACAAGTTGTATACTCTCTTAAAGCTAAGTTTGTAAATTTTATGTTGGTATGCTATTTAATTTCTATAATTATCATAAAATCCCTTTGAAGCAATTAATTTTGTATATTTATTACATAAGTATACTCACAATATTGTACAGCACAATATTGTATCAGCATTATACATTTAGAGAATTGTTTTGATTATCCATACATAAATCTTTCTGTCCATTAAGAAACTTTCCACTTCTTCCCTTACATAATTCTCCTTTCTGTTAAATTAATGTTAATAAATTAGTTACCTCATATAAGTGCAATAGTACATAATTTTTCTTCTTGTTCTGGTTTATTTCACTTAGAATAATATCCTCACAATTCGTCTATGTTGCAACATGTGACAAAATTTCCAAGTGTTCTATATGCATGTTCTAGATAGTAAACCTTTAATAGATAAATGGTTTGAGGCTATTTCTCCCATCCCATAGATGGTTTTTTCACTCTATTGATTGTAGCTTTTTATAACAAAAGTTTTCAATTTTGAAAGTAGTGTATTTATTTTCTCACCTGCCCGTTTCTCAAAATTTGCAATAAATCATTGCCAAAATCTATGTTATAAAGCTGTTTTCTTCTAGAAGTTGTATAGTTTGGGGACCTTTTAGGTATCTGATCTACTTTTAATTAACTTTGCCAGACAGCATAGACTAAGGGCCCAATCTCATTATTTTGTATCTGCTGTTCAGTTTTTCCAGCACCATTTATTGAAAAGACTGTCTTTTCTTCATTGGATTGTTTTGGCAGACTTGTCAAAAGCCATGTGAGTATATATATGAGGATTCAGTTCTTGTGTCTAGTCTATCCCTTTGCTCTGAATGTCTATCATTGTGTTCCTACCAGTTTTCATTACTATAACTTTTAAGTCAGAAAGCTTGGGACATCTGACTACCTTTTTATTTTTTCAAGAATTTATTGTTTATTCTTGGAATAATTATTTTGGTTGTTTAGGACACATTGATGGACATCTCTTTTTAAGATGTATTTCTCTATTTCTATAAAATTATTGTTGAGAATATTTCATTGTGATTTTATTTAATTTGTGTATCACCTGAGTAGTATTAACATTGTGACAGCATCAAGCCCTCTAATCCATGAACATGAGATATATTTCCACATATTTGCATCTTCTTTCATTTCTTTTAGTAATTTTTAAATTTTAGTTTAGCTTTGTTTGGGGCCTGCCATTTGTCAATATCCTTGATTAGACATTTTATTCTAAGAATTCTAAGTGTTCATTCTTTTCAACTATTTAATAAATGCAATTGTTTCTTTCATTTCCTTTTCTGATGGATTTGATCTATGTATATTAATACAAATTTTTGTGTTTTGAGGTGGTTTCCTGAAACTATACCATTATCTTTAACATTTTATATGTAACTTTTAGTGCTTTATAATAAAAGGTCATGCCTTGAACAGAGAACATAATATTTTTTTCATTTTCAATATGGATGGCTTTTATTTCTTTTTCTTATCTATTTCTCTGGCTAGATTTCAGTACTGTGTTGAACAGAAGTAGCAAAAGCAGAATTTCCATCTTCTTCCAGATGTTAGAGAGAGTCTCCTAAAGTCTCAGTCTCTCATCAGTGAGCATATTACTTGTGGGTTTCTCGCATATTGCCCTTATTCTTCTGAAGTAGTTTCCTTCTATGTCATTTACTGTTTGTCCAAGGAAAGATTGTTGAATTTTGTCAAACTCTTTTATTGTATACAGTTATATTTTGGTTGCTAGTTTTTTGAGGATGATTTTTGCAACAATGTTCATTAGGCATAAAGGTCTATATTTTCCTTTATTTGTAGTCTCTTTGACTTCAGTATCAGAGAGAGATTGGCCTCATGGAATGAGTTTTGAAGTGTTCCATCCTTTTCAAACTTTGAGAATACTTTGAGAGAATTAGTGTTAATATTTCTTTAATGTTATTGAGGATTCACTAGTAAAGGCTTATTGTCTCATAGTCTGAAATATTGCTGATTTTTTTAGTGAATCATTCTTATTTTATCCCCATTTACATATATATACATATATAATATTTCAATATATTATATATATATAATTTAAGGTTATCACAAGAATTACATATTACATCCTAAAGTTATGAGTGTTCAATTTGAATTATCTATCTTGAGAGTAATCTCATAAAAACTATACTCCTATACAGCTCCATTCCTCCTTTATGTTATGACTATCACTAATTATATATTTATATATGTGTGCTTAATATTACAGATATATAATTGTTTTAATTCTTATAACATTTTTAATTGAAATATAAAAGAATTTCAATTGCTTAAATTCTTATAACATTTTTAATGTAGTGACAATTATAAATAATTCTGTTTTATATTTGCCTATATAATAAACTTGCTGAAGCTATTTGCCTTTGTATGCCTTTGAGCCACATTCTAGCATCCTTCCATTTCAACCTAAAGGACATCCTTTTTCCTTCTTTTGTAGGCTATATCTGGTTATAATAATCTCTATTAACTTTTATGTAATCATTAATTCCAGATGAGTTTTAAGTACACTTAAGTGTGTGAACCACTGAACTAGACTATACTCCTATCAGAAAGCACATGAGGAAATTTTTTGTTATTCAGGAAAGACACAGAAAGCATTACTAGATTCTGAATGCTAGGAACAGCATTCAGCAACTCTGCTCTGCAATCCTGCTATGAAAAGAGAATTAAGCAAGCAATAAGCAAGTCAAGAAAAGACGATTGAGAGAAAAGTTTTCCACATTATAAGTGGTACAAAATCTTTGTTTTCTATTTAAATTTCACAATGCACTTGACTTCAAGGATGTCTTTAACAACTTTTCCTCTGAACACTAAGATGTCAGAATTGCTGGATCCCTCTTAGCCATCATCTGGAATTGTTTCTTCTCTTTACAAGAAAATACACTATTTCTGAGAGAACAGCTCACCCATCTATTTGAAATAAAAGCCATATTCAGAAATCTCATCTTTTTCGCTATGTGATTGGCCAGTGGCACCTGTGGCACGTCAAATACTGAGCACAAAGAAAAACACCCAGAATCCTTAAAGGAATGCAAACTTATGGCATTTTAAAGAATAAGTCATCAGCACCCACTTCTCGATTGAATTTACTTAATCCTGAGAAGCAACAAATTTATGTTGTGTTTTGCTTTGTTTAAATAAAACAGGATTAGTCAGTGAGCAGTGCCAGAGCCCAATAACAATGGAACACTTCAGACAGCAGCAGTCTCTGCTTTGTTCCCAGTATTTATGTCCTGTCTACTGTTAAGAGTTAGTGGTCTAGAAAAACCATGCACCAGTTTAACCACTATAGTCCCTGCAGCATAAAGAGTTAATCTTTGTTCAAAGGACATCCAAGTTGCACCAGTTGTTATGCACAAAGTCATAAATTGATATTCCTTTGCCTATAAGTCATGATGGAACTAATAGAAGGAACCTATTAATGTGTTGTATCACTTGCTCATGTACAGTTCATGCATCACAGTGTCACTTCTCTGTACTGTAAGGCTTAAGTAAGGCAACACATACTCAGCCTAGAATTAAGAAGTTGCCAACTGAATATACTAACTTGCAGTTAATATCTATATTAGTAGAAACCAGAGGCTATGTGAAGTTTGTCATTAAGCACAGATATGTAAAGTAAAAATGACTGGAATTTTGCATTGAGATTTATTGGCTCTGTGAATTAGGCAAACCATTTTTTTTCTTGCATATATATTTTTATACTGTCTAGGGAATAGAACATTTTGCCATTGCCCAACTTCATCATAAGGATAATGTTCTATTCCTATTATTAATAATGTTGAATAAAATAATTCTCTATCATAAATATGGAAATGATAAGTTGAAGGTAGGGAGATAGATATAAACCTATTCATTAAAAATGTTTATACACCAAAATTTTACTTTTGATAATTTATGTTCCCCTCCCCCCATCACCTTCCATTAAGTCAAATTCTTTGCTCACCTGAGGATTTTCCTTCTTCATCTGGAGTACCTCTTATGTCTCATTTTCTCCCTAGCTTTCACATATTAGGAAGAGTATACGATTTTTTACTTTTTGTGATTGACTAATATCACTTAACATAAGGTTTTCCAGTTGCATCCATTTCCCTGCAAATAATATGATTTTGTTCTTCTTTATGGCTGAGTAAAATTCCCATAGTTTTGTACATATCCCATAGTTTTGTAATCCATTCATCTGTTGGATGGACATCTTGGCTGCTTCCATAGTTTGGCAATTGTAAATTGTGCAGCTATAAAAATAGATACACATGCATTGGTCTGATAGTTTGGTTTCCATTATTTTGGGTAGATACCCAGAAGTGGTATTGCTGGATCATATGGAAGGTTAATTCCCATTCATCTGAGGATCCTCCATACTGTTTTCCAAAGTGGTTGCACTAACTTGCAATCTAACCAACAATGTATTAGGGTTCCCACTTCTCCACACCCTCACCAGCATTTGTTGTTCCTGTTTTTTATGATTGCCATTTTGATTGGAATTAGGTGAAATTTCAAGGTAGTTTTGATTTGCATCTCTCTCATTGCCAATGATGTGGAATATTTCCTCATACATTTATTGGCCATTTGTATTTCTTCTTTTGTAAAGTGTCTATTTAGATCCTTTGCTCATTTTTGGATTGGGTTGCTTTTTTTCTTAGCTATGAATTTCTTGAGTTCTCTGTATATCCTAGATATTAGTCCTCTATCAGAAGAGTAGCTGGTAAAAATTTTCTTCCACTTTGTGGGCTCTCTGTTGAGGTTCTTAATAGTTTCCTTTGCCGCACAGAAGCTTTTCAGTTTAATGCAATCCCATATTTTGATCTACCTTTGACTTGCTTGTGCTTTGGAGGTCTTGTTGAGAAAGTTTTTACCTGTGCCTATGTGTTGAAGTGTTGGGCCTATGCCCTCTTCAAGTAGCTGCAAGGTCTCTGGCCTGACTTCCAGGTCTTTGATCCACCTTGAGCTGACTCTTGTGCAGTGTGAGAGAGCGGGGTTTATTTCCATTTTCCTGCATATGGTTAACCAGTTTTACCAACACCATTTGTTAAAGAGGCTATCTTTTTTCCAGTGTATGTTTTTGCTCCTTTGTCAAAAATCAGTTGACTGTAAACATGTGGGTCTGTTTCTGAATCTTTTATTCTGCTCCATGGGCTATGTATCTGTTTTTGTGCCAATACCATGCTATTTTTATTACTGTGGCTTTGTAGTAGAGTTTGAAGTCAGGTATTATCATAACTCCTGCATGGTTCTTGTTGCCAAGGACTACTTTAGCTATCTTGGGCTTTTTGTTGTTCCAAATGAATTTAGGAACTGATTTTTCTATGTCTGTGTGGAGTAACCTTGGTAATTTCATGGGTATTGCATTGAATCTGTAGATTGGTTCCTTTGGTTAGGTTGGCCAATGGTTTATCTATCTTGTTTATTTTTTCAAGAAACCAGTTTTAGGTTTTGTTGATTTTATTCTCTATTTCATTAATTTCTGCTCTGATTTTCTTAATTGCCCATCTTCTACTGGCTTTGGGTTTAGACTGTTCTTGTTTCTCAAGGGCTTTGAGTTGTGTCATTAGGTTATTTATTTGGTGATTTTCTGTTCTTCTTATACAGGCACTCAGTGATATAAATTTTCCTCTTAGTACTGCCTTCAAGGTGGCCCAGAGATTTTGATATGTTGTGTCTCTGTTTTCATTGGTTTCTAGGAATTTTTTAATTTCTTCTCTTATTTCTTCTATGACCCATTCCTCATTCAGCAGTGTGGTGTTCAGTCTCCATGTGTTTACATGGTTACTCTGGGTCTTCTTAGAGTTGATTTCTAGTTTGACTCCACTGTGGTGTGAAAAGATGCAGGGAATTATGTTACATTTTTTGAATTTGCCAGTGGTCTCTTTGTGATCCAGAATATGGTCTATTTTGGAGAGGGTTCCATGGGCTGCTGAGAAAAATGTGAATCAGCTGTAGTTGGGTGAAATATTCTGTATGTGTCTAACAGGTCCATTTGGTTTATGGTATTATTTAGATCCAAAGCATCTTTACTGATGTTTTTATTAGAAGATCGGTCTAGTGATGTGAAAGGAGTGTTGAAGTCTCCTAGTATTAGTATATTGGGATCTATATGTGACTTTATATCATGCAGAGTTTATTTTATGAAAGTGGCTGCACAGCCGGGCGTGGTGGCACACGCTTGTAATCCCAGCATTCAGGAGGTTGAGACCGGAGGATCCGGGTTCTCGGCCAGCCTTAGCTACCTAGTGAGGCACTCTGCAACTTAGTGAGACTCGGTTTCAAAATAAAGAATAAAAAAATAGGGCTGGGGGTATAGCTCGGAGGTAGAATGCCCCTGAGTTCAATCCTCAGTACTGCAAAAAAAAAAAAAAAGAAAGTGGCTGCACCTATGTTTGGGGCATAGATGTTGATAATTCTTATTTCCTCTTGCTGGATTGTTCTTTTACTAGTGAAAAAATGACCTGCTTTGTCTCTTTTGATAAGCTTAGGCTTGAAATCTAATTTATCTGAAATCATAGTTGCTACTCCTGCTTGTCTTCAAGTTCCATTGGCATGGATTACCTTACTCCAGCCCTTCCCCTTTAGTTTGTGGGAATCTTTGCTTATAAGGTGTGTTTCTTGCAGGAAGCATATAGATGGACTCTGGGTTTTAATCCATTTTGTCATCTTGTGCCTTTTTATTGGGGAGTTGAGACCATTTATATTCAGTGTGATTATTGAGAGATGATTTTTAATTCCTAACATTTTGAGTTTTGACTTCTGTTTGTGTTAGAGTTTATTCTTCTTTGCTTAGTTGTTTGCTTCCTGGAAATTATTGTTTCTCTGGTTTTGATGTTTACTTGTTAGTTCTTCTTTGTAGTTAATCTCTTTGAGTATTTTCTCTAGTGCTGGTTTGGAAGACATAAATGCTTTCAGTTTCTGTTTGTCATGGAAGGTTTTTATATCCCCATCAATTTTGAGAGAGAGTTTTGCTGGATATGAGAATCTTGGCTGCAAGTTATTTTCTTTCAGAGTTTGGAATATGTTACTCCAGCCCCTCCTGGCTTTCATGACTGGTTTGAGAGGTCTGGAGTGATTCTAATTGATTTGTCTCTAAATGTCACTTGGCCTTTTACTTTTGTTGCCTTTAGAATTCTCTTCTTAGCCTCTACATTAGTCAGCTTGATTATTATGTGGCATGGTGATCCTCTTCTTTGGTCTTGTCTAAAGGGGGTTCTATATGTTTCCTGTTCCTGTGTGTCAACTTCTCTTTCTATGTTTGGAAAATTCTCTGATACTACTTCTTCTAAAAGATTGTTTATTCCATTAGTTTCAACTTCTAATCCCTCTTCTATGCCTATTATTCTTAGGTTAGCTCTTTTAATGTTGACCCAGATCTCATCGATGTCCAATTCATACTGTCAAATTTTTTTTCTAGATTATGTGCAATGAATTCATTTCTGGAATGGTCATCTTCTAAGAGTGATATTCTATTTTCCATGTGGTGTAATCTACTGTTTATAGTTTGTATTGATGCCTTCACTTCTATTATTGCATCTTTCACATCCTTCACTTCCCTCAAGGCTTCTCTATATTTCCTGCTCAGGGTGTGGTTCTTTGTTTATTTGTTTCTTTATTTCTTTCCAGGTCTCTCTACATTCTTTCTGGAAATTTTGTATCATTTCTCTTATTAAAGATCTGAATTGTTCTTCTGGTAATCTCTGCCATTCTGTGTTGTTGAGTTCTGTTATTGTGGGATTGTGTTGACTCATTGTTTCTTTACTATTTTTCCTTCCCATTGTTTCTCTGTTCTTAAAGTTATATCTTTGCTGCTCTTGCAAGCTTTCTCTGAATTTATAGGTTTCTTATTTTTATCTTCCCTCTGTGAATGGTATTTTGTACGGAGTTGCAATTACTCTGGAACTTCTTCTGTTTGCTCTATTGCTGTCTTTGGTGGGTTTCAGGTGTTGGTTTCTAGGGTCTAGCAAAAACTAACAAAGCAATCAATCCTCCAAGAAAACATAGATAAATCAAGCAATGCAAAATGAAAACAATGTAAAAACAAAACAAAACAAAAAACTCCAAACCAAAAAGCAACAACAAGAAACAAAATTTTTAAAAAACCCTGCAAGGTTGTAAGAACAGACCTCATTTGTCTTCTGCAGACCTTTTGGGTAGATCCCTGCTGCTGTGGGCACTGGCAAAATATCGACTGACACTGCTGTGCACATGCCAGCTACTTTGTTCTTCCTGGTCTGCTTTCAGGATTCTGATCAGCCGCTTTGGTTGCTTTGGTTGCTTTTCTGCTGTTTTGCTTTTCTTTCCTTCCATCAAGAAGCTGCTTTTGCGGCGGTTTTGATTCCAGCTCTGCAGTGCAGTTGATTGCTGCTCTGGCTCTGGAGGAAGAGGTGAGCTGGGGTGGCCCCATGTGGGCTTAAGCTGGTAGTACCATGCATTCCATTCACTGTTGAAGGTGCCTCGATATGCCGCCTGGTTAGGATGTGGAGTTCAGAAGTCGCTTACTCCACCTCTGGTTGCTGAGAATGCAGGAGGTTGTTAAATATTTCTTTGTTAGTAGATCCTGCACCAGGCAGTTGGCTCAATGGTGGCTGCTACTCCGTGGCATGGCATCACTGGCACACGCACACAGGCTCCTTTGCTCTTCCTGGTTGGCTTTCTAGGTTCTGTTCAGCTGTACTCCAGTTTTCATGGCTTTGTTCACTTTTGTGTTGCTTTTTTTCTTCTGTCAAGAAGCTGCCTTTATGGTAGGTTTGAATCGAGCTCACAGCACCTGATGAAGGTGATTCACTCCGATGCCATCTTCCCAGAAGTCTCTGGACATATCTTAAACACTTTAAAAATGAGAGAATTTGGGGAGAAGAAGAAGAGAGATTGTCGAAAAAAAATTATGCTCGCTATTTTTAGAACTTTTCCTGAATTTTCCCACATTATTTGTAGTTCAGGGATTTGCTCTCAGGTATCTTAACTGTACAAAAATGTATTTCATATGTAATTCTTTGACATATTATGTGTATTAAGATGTGTATTTTTATTGTACCACATCTCTCATAATACTGCACTTATCTTCCAGGTTCAGTGCCTTGTGATGACAGCCTTTGTTAAACTAGTTTTAATTAAATCTAAGTAAGCATAGACTTCAGTATAGAAACATGGAAATATATTCCCTTAAAGTCTGCAGTGTCGGAAAATTCAGGAAAAGTTCTAAAAATAGCGAGCACAATTTTCTCTCGACCATCTCTCTCCTTCTTCTCCCCAAATACAAGTTCAAGGGACTGTATGATAGTACGTGTAGGGGTAAAATCATATTTATTTGCTGAGTATCTACTCTATTCCAACCTCTACACCAGTCCCCTTACATTTGCTATGTCATAGAACACACTTTTAAAAATAGCCATTTATTGGCCCTTATTTGTAGGTGTGGTGATGGATGCCAGTAGTCCCAGTACTTGTCAGTTTGAGACAGGAAGATGTCATATCTGAGGCCATCCTCAGCAACTTATCTAGACTGTGTTTCAAAATAATAAATAAAGTAAGGCTGGAGGTATAGCTTAGAGGTAGAATGTCCCTGCATTTTAACTCACCCTCTCTTGTCCCCTCACCTTAAAAATGAACTGCCTATCTTACAGACACAACAAATTATTCCTGATATTAATATGGGGAATAAGAGAGTGAGGTAGTGCTTAGTTGGTGCTCATGGACAGTCTAGAGGCAGAGGGGAAAATACAAGTTCAAGGGACTGTATGATAGTAATGTGTAGAGTTTGGGTGAGATAAATGAACTCTGCTCTCAGAAGTGACCTTTATTGAATTAGATCATCCCCAGAAGACTAACTCCAGTTCCCTGTAAGAGCAACAGGTTCAAGAGGGTACACTTTGCTCTTTTCACTGTCTCAAGTGTCTTCAGAAAGTTCAGATTTTGACCTGCCTTTGAACTATTTTATTTTTAACCTTTCTAGAATTATTTATTTGTATACTTTTATTTATGCATTATAATTATACATCATAATTAGATTCAAAGTTATACAAACTTGGTGGGTTTCCTTCCCCCTCCTTCTTCCCTCTCCATCCATGTTAGTGAGATTGGTAGTAATATCCTCATATATAGATGCAGCATTATTTGAGCTGTTTCTTTCTTCAAGCCACATTTTCCCCTCCTCACGTCCCTAGCTATCCCCTATCCTCAAATCTACTGGTCTCTCACCTCATTTATCTGAAGTCCCTTTTGTTTCCTATTTAAAAGCAGCCTTTGGAGCAACGAAAATCTCCTCCCCAGCATGGGTGGTTGAACAGTAGGAGAGACTGACCCAGATGTTTCTTGAGTCTCTGCCTTAAGTCCCCAGTTGCTCCCTTTGGCTGGTTGGTGGGGCTTCATTCTCCACCTTTGCCTCCTGAGGCACAGACTAAGGATGTCTTTCAGGATTCCAGCATCATGCCACTTTTTTGCATCACCCCAGCTAGTACTCCCACCCCAGACAACTCAAAATGGACCAAAGGTTGTGATGTGGCCTAGAGAAGAAAAAGCACATGAGGTATAGCAAGGGTTCCTTTACTCATACCCTGTCACTCTTAGACTTCTAAAACTGGAGTGCAGTTTCCAAAGCTTTCATATGGTACACATAGTGCTTATAACGACTGCACCATGCATCAATATGTATCCTCTAAATGCTCTCCCTCAACCTGCAAAGCAGTTCTTTCTCTTCATATTGAAGATTCATCTTCATATTGAAGATTTGCGATAAATAATATAAGCTTTCAGAAAATGCAGATGATAAAAAGACTTCCTTTGAAAACATCTGTTTCTTAAAGAACCCATAGAACAAAGGATTCAATATGAGAAACCCTGATAATTTAACTTTGCATCCAGCCTGTAAAAATAATATCTAGTGTATTTGTAAACATATCTAGAGGCAGATGCTGTATCAAATGATTCTATACACATTTTTACCTCTTTTAATGCACACATATGTTCTGCAAAACAGTGATAAATGAGCCTGCTTTCCAAATGGTACTGTACATTGGAGAAATCAGCTCATCCAAGGTTACAAAACTACCAGGTGGGATGCTAACCCATTCTTTTTCTGAATCTTTCTGTATTGTTTCAGAATCAGATGGCAAATGGATTCTGTAGAACAAATGGTCAACTTATTATTAAAAATCAATTTCAAAATAATTTGCCTCAATTAAGCAGAAATTTAATCAAAATAGTATGAAACAGAAATGAAGAGATCTTCCCAATTTGAGGAAATAAATTATTTCTCCTTACTCTCTCCACCCCTTATGATGGCTTGGGACTGAAATTCAAAAGTCATTGGACAATTTAAAAATTAGAGCCAGGCATGGTGGTGCACACTTGTAATCTCAGTAGTTGGGAGGCTAAAACAGGAGGATCACAGGTTCAAAACCAGTCTCAGCAACTCAGTGAGGCTTGCATCAACTTAGCAAGACCTTGTTTCCAAGTAAAAAATAAATGAAGGTATAGCTCTGAGGTAGAACACCCCTGTGTTTTATCCCTAGCACCACAAAAAAATTAATAAATTAAAAATAAAAATTAAGCCGGGCATGGTGGCGCACGCTTGTAATCCCAGCATTCGGGAGGCTGAGACCGGAGGATCCGGGTTTGTGGCCAGCCTCAGCTACCTAGTGAGGCACTCCGCAACTTAGTGAGACTCGGTTTCAAAATAAAGAATAAAAAAAAAAATAGAGCTGGGGGTATAGCTCAGAGGTAGAATGCCCCTGAGTTCAATCCCCAGTACCGCAAAAAAAATAAATTAATTAATTAATTAAATTAAAAAATAAAAATAAAAATTAGTCTTATGAAATATTGGTGTAATTGTATTTCCTATGAGAAACACACAGAGATCTTGTCCACAGAAAAGCAATACACACACACACACACACACACACAGACACACACACACACACACACAAAAGTTAATGAAAAAATAATTTGTTTATAAGTGAGATGCTATTTATTACCCAAATAGATAAGAAAGAGTGAATATAACTCTATCAGTGTCTTCATATAACACTATTATTAAAATATGTCTTCAGCAGATTTATCTGGACAATATTAATGACCTCTAAACTTGACCTTTTAAAAATAACACTGAAATATGTATTGTGTCTAAAGTAACCATGTTATGAAAAGATTCTCTTGTGTTTTCATGGTGAAAATTATCCTCACAGGGCACATGATAATCATATTCATGTATTAAAAGATTATTCTGGGAGGAGCCCAAGATGGTGTCTGAGTGAAACACCTCTCCTCAGGTGCTGTGAGCTCAAGTCAAATCTGTCATAAAAGCAGCTTCTTGATGGAGGAAAAAAAGCAACCAAAAAGTGAACAAAGTAACGAAATTTGAACTACAACCTAAGAGATGCCAGAAAGCCACGCAGGGAGAGACCCCAGAAGGCTTGACTGTGTGGCAACAGCCCCAAGTCGCAGAGCCGCGGCGGCCTTTAAGCCTTTAAGCCGGCCACCTAGCTGTGTATCCAGTGACCAGGCATGGAGTAAGTGACTCCAGAACTCCACATTTTAACCAGACAGTGTACCCCTGCACCTTCCGTAGCAACCGGAACCCACGATATGACCAGCATAAGCCCCTGTGGGACCACCCCAGCTCACCTCTCGTGCCAGAGCGGAGCAGCAAAACAACTGCACTGCAGAGCTTGAATCAAAACCGCCACAAACACAGCTTCTTGATGGAAGGAAAGAAAAGCAAAGCAGCAAAAAGAAGTGAATAAACCAACAAAAACAGCTGAACAGAACCCAGGGAGAACAAAGGAGCCAGTGCACACATGCATGTGTGCAGCAGTGGCATACACTGCAAACCGGCAGCTGCCATCTTGCCAGCCACCATCTTGGCAGTCACAAAGAGCAACATCTATTAGCACCAAGACCCCCAACGATCTCCTGTGCACCTAACAATCAGAAATGGAGTAAGCAACTACGGAATCTCACACCCTACACAGGCGGCATATCCCCATAGGAGCAACAGTGATCAAGAACACCTGGGACACACCAGATCATCTCTCCCACTGGAACCAGAGCAGCAGGGATCTGTAAGTTAAATTGCACCCTCAGGGCATGAGGGTTCCTATACAAAGCGCAGACTCAGTCACCCGCTCTTCAAGGGATTGGATAGAGCAGAAGTGCCGGAGGGTCCCAGTGCACAAAGGGCATAGACAACTTCCAGGCACTCTGGAAAATGCCCGGCATATATATTGCACTCCTGAAAACAGGAAAGGCAGAGCGAGAGAGACGCAGACAGGCCCTATGGAGAGCGCAGAGACACAAGCTTGCAGCAGGAGAGGCATCAGCGGAACTCCCTGCCTGCACTGATAGAGCAAATAAGAATGCCAGAGACACACTTGAAAATTTAAGCTCTGAAGCTAGGCATGGTGGTGCATGCTTGTAATCCCAGCATTCAGGAGGCTGAGACCGGAGGATCCGGGTTTGTGGCCAGCCTCAGCTACCTTGTGAGGCACTCCACAACTTAGTGAGACTCGGTTTCAAAATAAAGAATAAAAAATAGGGCTGGGGATATAGCTCGGAGGTAGAATGCCCATGAGTTCAATCCCCAGTACCGCAAAAAAAAAAAAAAAAAAAAAAAAAAAATTAAGCTCTGTACTTACTAATCAGCAGGGTTTTTTTATTTTGTTTCTTGCTGTTGCCATTGTTTCTTGGTTTTGGGGGTTTGTTGTTGTTTTATGTGTGTGTGTGTGTGTGTGTGTGTGTGTGTGCGTGTTATGTTTTATTTGCTTTTACTCTGTTTTCATTTTGTATTGCCCTGATTTATTTATGTTTGTTTCCATGATTGGTTGCTTGGTTATTGTTTTTTTTTCTTAGTTTGCTGAATCTCCTCCTTATCCCTCTTACAACCTTCCTTCCCTCTCTCCCATCTATATTCTTCTCCTCAACACTTTTTCTCTTCTCTTTGCTTTTTCCTTTTTTCCCTGTCTCACATCAAGACCATTTCATACTACCTATATTGACTACCAGAATCCCCTGACATCTACCATCTCTAATCTCTACAATATATCACCGGAAGACACTCAACAACTTATTCCACTGGACCATACACTCTACTTTACCCTATTCTTACATTCATCACTATGCCTTCTCACCTAACCTTTACCACTGAACACAACCGGTTCCTGGATATACCATCAGACAACTCGAAACCCCCACTGCAGAGATTGGACTAGAAAACATGCAAGAACATCAAAGATATAAATCTAAGAACAGGAGAACCATGGGAAGGAAAAATAGCAAAGAAACAATGAGCCACCACAACCCCTCAATAACAGATCTCACCAACCCAGAAGGGCAGAGAGTAATCAGAATGGTAGAAAAACTATTCAGATCTTTAATACTAGAAAGAATACAGGATTTACAGAAAGAATGTAGGGAGAGCTGGAAATAAATAAAATAACAAATAAACAAAGAATCTGATGACCTGAAAAGGAACCAAAGGAAGTAAAAGATGCAATAACTGAAGTGAAGGCATCAATACAAACTATAAACAGTACATTAGACCACATGGAAAATAGAATATCACTCTTAGAAGTTGACCATGCCAGAAATTAATTCATTGCACATAACATGGAAAAAAAATTCGACAGTATGAATTGGACATCGATGAGATCTGGGTCAATGTTAAAAGAGCTAACCTAAGAATAATAGGCATAGAAGAGGGATTAGAAGTTGAAACTAACGGAATAAACAACCTGTTCAAAAAGTTATATCAGAAAATTTTCCAAACATAGAAAGAGAAGTTGACACACAGGAACAGGAAACACATAGAACTTAGACTAGACTAAAGAAGAGGTTCACCACGTGACATAATAATCAAGCTGACTAATGTAGAGGCTAATAAGAGAATTCTAAAGGCAACAAAAGTAAAAGGCCAAGTGACATTTAGCTGCAAACCAATTAGAATCACCCCAGACCTCCCAAACCAAGTCATGAAAGCCAGGAGACGCTGGAGTAACATATTCCAAACTCTGAAAGAAAATAACTTGCAACCAAGGTTCTCCTACCCTGCAAAACTCTCTCTCAAAATTGACAGGGATATAAAAACCTTCCATGACAAACAGAAACTGAAAGCATTTATGTCTTCCAAACCAGCACTAGAGAAAATACTCAAAGAGATTAACTACAAAGAAGAACTAACAAGTAAACATCAGAACCAGAGAAACAGTAATTTCCAGGAAACAAACAACTAAGCAACGAAGAATAAACACCACCAAAAACAAGTCAAAACTCAAAATGTTAGGAATTAAAAATCATCTCTCAATAATCACACTGAATAGAAATGGTCTCAACTCCCCAATAAAAAGGGATGGTGGCAAAATAAATCAAAACCCAGAATCCATTTATATGCTTCCTACAAGAAACACACCTTACAAGCAAAGATTCCCACAAATTAAAGGTGAAGGGCAGGAGTAAGGTAATCCATGCCAATGGAACTTGAAGACAAGCAGAAGTAGCAACCATGATATCAGATAAATTAGACTTCAAGCCTAAGCTTATCAGAAGAGACAAAACAGGACATTTTTTACTAGTGAAATGAACAATCCAGCAAGAGGAAATAACAATTATCAACATCTATGCCCCAAACACAGGTGCAGCCACTTTCATAAAACAAACTCTGTATGATACAAAGACACATATAGATCCCAATACACTAATACTGGGAGACTTCAATATTCCTCTCACATCACTAGGCTGATCTTCTAAACAAAAGGTCAGCAAAATTGCTTCGGACCTAAATAATACCATAAACCAAATGGACCTATTAGACACATATAGACTATTTCACCCAACTACAGATAAATTCACATTTTTCTCAGCTGCTCATGGAATCTTCTCCAAAATAGACCACATTCTGGGTCACAAGTGAACACTGGCAAATTTAAAAAATGCAACACAATTCCCTACATCTTTTCAGACCACAATGGAGTCAAACTAGAAATCAACTCTAAGAAGACCCAAAGTAACCATGTAAACACATGGAGACTGAACACCACATTGCTGAATGAGGACTGGGTGATAGAAGAAGTAGGGGAGAAATTAAAAAATTCCTAGAGACCAATGAAAACAGAGATACAATGTATCAAAACCTCTGGGACACTTTGAAGGCAGTACTAAGAGGAAAATTTATAGCACTGAGTGCCCACATAAGGAGAACAGAAAACCACCAAATAAATAACGTAATGACACAGCTCAAAGCCCTTGAAAAACAAGAACAATCCAACCCCAAAGCTAGTAAAGACAGGAAATTCTGAAAATAACACCAAAAATTAATTAGAGAATAAGATTATAATAAAATCAACAAAACCAAAAGCTGCTTTCTTGAAAAAATAAACAGCATAGATAAACCATTGGCCAACCTAACCAAAAGAAAGAGAGAATCAATCCAAATTATGAAAATAAGAGATGAAAAAGGTGATATTACCACCGACAGTATGGAAATACAGAGGATCATCAGAAACTATTTTGAAAAACTATACTCCAACAAAATGGAAAATCTAGAAGAAATTGGCAAATTTCTAGACACATAAACCTTCCTACATTGAGTCAAGAAGATATAGAAAACTTAAACCAACTAATAGTAATCAAAGAGAAAGAAACAGCAATAAAGAGTTTATCATCAAACAAAAGCCCAGAGCCAGATGGTTTTCCAAGTGATTTTAAAAAACATTTTTAGAAGAGCTAATCCCAATACTCCTCAAAATATTCCATGAAATAGAAAGCATCAGGTCCTTCCTAAACACATTCTATGAAGCCAACATCACATTAATACCAAAGCCAAATAAAGACAGCTCAAGAAAAGAAAACTGTAGGCCTATACCATTGATGAATTTAGATGCAAAAACTGCTAAACAAAATACTAGCAATGCACATTCAAAACCACATCAAGAAAATTATACACCATGACCAAGTCAGGTTCATCCCAGTGATGCAAGCCTGGTTCAACATATGAACAAAAATCCATGTAATAACACATAAACAGAATCAAAGACAAAAATCACATGATCATCTCAATTGATGCTGAAAAAGCATTTGACAAGATTCAACACCCATTCATGCTAAAAGAACTTCAGAGAATCGGAATAGAAGGAACATACCTCAAAAATAATAGAAATAATATACAACAGGCCCACAGCCAACATCATATTAAACGGAGAAAAACTGCAAGAGTTCCCACTAAAAACCGGAATAAGGCAAGGATGTCCATTATCACCTCTTCTGTTCAATATAGTACTTGAGACTCTAGCCAGAGCAATAAGGCAAGAGAAAGAAATCATATGGGGTAAAAATAGGGAAAGAAGAACTAAAACTATCCCTTTTTGCAGATGACATGATACTATACTTAGAAGACCCCAAAAAATCCAACCAAAAACCATATAGAACTGATCAACAAATTCAGCAAAGTATCTGGATACAAAATCAATCTTAAAAAATCAGAAATTTTCCTGTATGCCAACCATAAATCCACTGAAAAAGAAATTCAGAAAAGAATTCCACTCACAATAGCACCCCAAAAAGTAAAATACTTAGGCATAACCCTAACCAAAGAGGTAAAAGACCTCTATAAGGAAAACTATAAAAAGTTGAAAAAAGAAATCAATGAAGACCTTAGAAGATGGAAAGATCTTCCATGCTCGTGGATAGACAGAACAAATATCATCAAAATGGCCATCCTCCCAAAACTGATCTACAGATTCAATGCAATACCCATGAAATTACCAAGGTCACTCTTCACAGACATAGAAAAATCAGTCCTTAAGTTCATTTGGAACAAAAAAAAAGCCTAGGATAGCCAAAGTAGTCCTTAGCAACAGGAACCGTGTAGGAGGCATCACAATACCTGACTTTAAAATATACTACAAAGCCACAATAATAAAAACATCATGGTTTTGGCACAAATAGACAAATAGGCCAATGGAGCAGAATAGAAGTCTCCGAAGCAGACCCACGTGCTTACAGTATTGATTTTTTACAAAGGAGCCAAAAATATGCACTAAAAAAAAGATAGCCTCTTTAACAAATGGTGTTGGCAAAACAGGTTAACAATATGCAGGAAAATATAAATAAACCCCACTTTCTCACCCTGCACAAGAGTCAACTCAAGGTGGATCAAAGACCTGGATGCCAGGCCTGAGACCTTTCAGCTACTCGAAGAGGGCATAGGACCAACACTTGAACACATAGGCACAGGTAAAAACTTTCTCAACAAGACCCCAAAAGCAGAAGCAACTCAAAGAAATAACAATATATGTGATTTCATTAAACTGAAGAGCTTCTGTGCAGCAAAGGAAACTATCAAGAACCTCAACAGAGAGCCCACAGAGCGGGAGAAAATACTTGCCAGCTCTCTTCTGATAGAGGTCTAAGATCTAGGATATTCAGAGACCTCAATAAAATCACAGCTAAGAAAACAAATAACCCAATCAAAAAATGGGCAAAGGATCTAAATAGACACTTCACAAAAGAAGAAATACAAATGGCCAATAAATCTATGAGGAAGTGTTCTACATCATTAGCAATCAGAGAGATGCAAATCAAAACTACCTTGAGATTTCACCTAACTCCAATCAAAATGGCAATCATAAAAAACATGGACAACAACAAATGCTGGTGGTGGTATGGAGAAGTGGGAACCCTAATAGATTGTTGGTGGGATAACAAATTAGTGCAACGACTTTGGAAAACAGTATGGAGGATCCTCAGATGAACGGGAATGAACCTACCATATGATCCAGCAATACCACTTCTAGGTATCTGTCCAAAAGAATGGAAACCAAACTACCAGACTGACACATGTGTATCTATGTTCATAGCTGCACAATTCACAATTGCCAAACTATGGAAATAGCCAAGATGTTCATTGACAGATGAATGGACTACAAAACTATAGGATATGTACACAATGGAATATTACTTGGCCATAAAGAAGAACAAACTCATGTTATTTGCAAGGAAATGGATGCAACTGGAAAACATTATATTAAGTGAGATTAGTCAATCATGAAGAGTTAAAAAGCATATGTTCTCCCTGATATGTGGATGCTAGGGAGAAGGGGCATAAGAGGGTCTCCAGATGAAAAAGGAGAAACCCTAGATGAGCAAAGAATTGACTTAACTGAGGGCAATGGATGGGGGGGCAAGGGGGGAACCCTAATGCCCATGATGTACTTTCACAAATATATCAAGGTTAATTACTAAACTGAACTTGAGAAGGAGAGAGGGAAAGGGTGTGGGGTCGGAATGGGAGTAGAGGTTAAATGGTAAATGTGTGCATATATGCCTTTATCAGCTTGTACCTAACAAAGATGTATGATTACAATGCACCAATTATTATAAAAAATAAAAAAGGAAAGAACGCATTTTCTCAAAAAAAAAAAAAGATTATTCTATGTTAAAACATTTCTGCAAGCAATTCCTCAGGACTCTAGAGTGTAGTATTAATAGCAGCAGTGAACAGAGAAGCTGAGCATGTAGGCTCCGTGTAATCCACATTCCCATGTAAGCCTCATGGAAACTATCCTTTGGAACTATCCTGCCATGGCATGCTAGGTCCAATAAAATTAGTTCCCTGTATTTGAGTGAGTTTAAGTCAGGATGACATTACCCATTCTAGAAGAAGTTTTATGAAGGTTGGATGTAGATTTACATACAAAATGAGCTTCAAGTTCCCTTCCATCTGGAATATTCTATGAATTGTATGTGAAACTTTTCTGATAAATGTTTCCTGCAGAGGGAGAGGGGAAGAGAGATAACTATTTACACATCCTGAATGAAGATTCAAATTATTGCTAGGATGAATGTGGGTGGGTAAAGTGATACTCCACTGAAGTGAGACTTCAGGAGAAGTCTTCAACATTTCATAATTTGTCTTCTCAAAATATATTTTTTTCTTCTTGAGCTGTGTTCTTTGCTTGAGATTCTACCTCTCCAAATTTATTAAGCAAATTAAACCCATACCACCTTTAATTCAAAGTGAGGCAGAGGCACAATACTGGATTTGCATAGGAACCCACTTTTCATTTTCCTTTCAGGCTGCTTTCCATCTGCTTCTCAAGGTGTGTTGTGAGTTTAATCTGTAAAATTACTTGTTCCAATCATTGCCCCCTTGCTCCTCTTCCAGAGGTAAGAAATGAGGTCTGGATTTAAAAGACAAGGAAATGGATAGAAATGGAAAACTAACAAATTAGTTTTCATGGGGAAAATGGTGTTAAAAAGGAATACTTCTAACATCAACTTAATTACAATAAGATAAATAAAGAACTTGGAGGTGAAAGATTAAGATATGTTGTCATGCCATCATACCAGGCTTGGGGATGCACAGCTTTAATCTCAGTACTTGGGAGACTGACACAGGAGGATCACAGAACTTGGAGGTGAAAGATTAAGATATGTTGTCATGCCATCATACCAGGCTTGGGGATGCACAGCTTTAATCTCAGTACTTGGGAGACTGACACAGGAGGATCACAGGTTCAAGGTCAGCCTCAGGAACTCAGCGGGACTCTGCAACTTAACAAACCCCTGTTTCAAAGCAAAAAAAAAAAGAAAAAACAAATTAACAGGTTGGGAGTTTATCTCAGAGGTAAAATGCCCCTGGGTTCAATCCCCAGTACCAAACAAACAAACAACAACATCAACAATATATATGTAGAAAAAGAGAGAGAGAGAGAGAGAAAAGAGAAGTAAATAGATAGATAGCTAGATAACACACACACACACACACACATACACATACACACACATGCACACACACATATATACATATACATATATATATATAGTTGTCATTTCTAATGAAGTGAAAGCTTTATGAAGTTAGTTTTTACTTACTTTCAAAGAACACTGGCTGAGCATGATTTTCAGGATGGCCCCTCTGTGCCATTCTTGAGAGATTCTGCCCTCTAGGAGGATAGAGTCTGGTGAAGTTCAGAGACAAAGAAACACAGAATCATAGTAACCACACAGGTTCTCAACAGAACATTAGAGAATAAATACACTTAGCTCAGACCCAGGCTAGCTGATGAGTGACAGGAGCATTGTGGCAAAGGGTAGGGGTGGGGAAAAAGAAATAACAGTTAAATTATATATAACAAATGGATTTCATTTGAATTTAAAAGATTATGAAAATTCTGTTTCTTAAGATAATTCCTGGTAAATATGCTTGCCCAGCAAGTGCCAATCTACAGAAATGTACCATGATGCACAGTATCTCACCTGAACTTTGCTTTCTATCTTTCTATCATTGAGGGTCAGAAGGCTTGTTTACACTAAAGTGTCCTAGAGGCACAAGTTTAGAAGGATTTTTTTCTTGTTTATTCGCAATAAAGAAATACCATCTATCAATCTCCAACTCTAACTGGTCTTCTTGTTCATCTATAACATATACAAATGCTGTGCATTAATAAATCTACCTTGACAGGGCTTGCAGGGCCTGACCAAAGGTTTCTTGATAGCAGCTGTCACAGCTACTTGGAAGACAGCTTGGGGATGGGGGGAGGCACCATGGACTTGAAGACTAAGTATGGAGGGAAGATCAGGAAGAAAATAGGATACACATCTACAAGACCAGAAAGGGAGGAATCAGGAAGTCTGAGAAGCAAAACACAGCCCACAAATGACCCTACAGCAATTAGCACTAGAACTAAGGAGGGAACAAAGGAATAACAGAAGGCATTGGAGTCTGAGTTCAGGTTTTATGTAAGCATTGTGGGGCATGGTATGAGTTCTGACCTATTTTACCATATATATTTCCACATTCCAAGAGAAAAATGTTAACATTTCTTGAGTGTCATCATAAACTCTGACTCATGTTTCGTTATTGTTTGTCACTTAACCTGTTTAATTAGTCATGAAAGCCTAATTTAATGACTGATGGGACCAACAGCCAGGACATCCAATCCGCTGGTCCAGCCCTTGAGGGCTGGTGATGTGAAAAGAACACATGCTGTTGGAGCAGGCTGCATGGAAGTTGTACAGTATGCAATGATTCTCCTACAAGTCTCATGCTAACTTTATTTTTACTTGCCAATCTGTTTTCCTAGTTTTAAAGACCAATGTTGATGCACAAAGTGATATGTGGCTGTTAGTGATAGCTGTGAAAATTTGGAGGTTGATGCTTAGAGACAACTGACCACTTATAGGTGAAAACTCCTCATGCTGTCTAGCTTATCAGATTTCTAGATTATCCTGTATGGTTACAACTGTATTTTTTTTTTTATTTTGTGTTTGAGGAGATGTAAGGTAGGGCTGATTCTGACACTGGTAGCTAACAGATGGCCTATTTCAAGACTGACATTTTTCCTCCTCCTGTCTTTTGTCTTCTTCCTCTTCTTCTACCCCTGTTAACAAACAACCAAACAATGTGCTCTTAACAGTTTACTGACCAAAGGGTTAAAGACCTGGCCCCTGTGGATCTGGAAAAAATAAAACTCAAGGATGACTTAGACAAGAATTGTTTTCCTTCTGACAAGCACATCAACATGACCCTGAAGAGCTCACTCTTAAAAAGGAATTGACTCCTTTGTTTGGAGACAACCCTGTGCTTTGGCTGTGAACACTTAAGTTCACTGGTTCCTCTAATTTTCTAGAAAATCAATAAACTTCTTTTTCCTTCTTCCCAAAGGTTTGTCCCAATTATTTGACTTGGCAAATTAGGGTAAGTACTAAGATTCAGTTACAAATGTGCTGAGGATTGAACCTAGGGACATTGTACCTTCAAACTATACTCCCAGTACTTTTATTTTTAAGGGGGATCTAAGTTTCTCAGGCTCTTGCTAAGTTGCTGAAGCTGGCTTTGAACCTATGACCCTCCTGTTTCATCTTTCCAAGTACTTGGATTACAGCTAGCACCACAAAGTCTAGCTATAGTTGGTTTCAACCTGTTTGAACCCCAAATACTACTCTTTCTAAAAATGAAGTGGAATTTGCCCTGTAGGTTGTGGTAAAAATTAAGTGGGATGAATAAAAAGAGAGACTTCCCAAAGAAGTCCTTCAATAAATACTGGCCTACCACAGACAGTGCTGTCTCATCACTGAAGAATGTCAAAAAGACAAGGTGTTTGAATCATTGCCATTTCTCAACCTTAAACTATGGTTGACATGTGCTTCAGAGAAGATGATCATTTTGACCCACATTGGACTTTCTTAGGAACCTGCAGTGGTCAATTTAAACAGAGCTCTCTGGTTGGCTTACAACCAGAAGTGATTTTGTTGAATACCCAGCTCTGCTCTGCCACAAAGGTGATCACCATTGAATGTTATTGAATCAAGACCAAATACCCATGGAGCACTTTTTACTAGCTATCATTCAGCCTGAAGAGAATGAAGTACATAATATTTACCCTATCAATAATCTTGACAAGGGTTGATTTGTCACATCATAACTTACCAGGGCAAAAGTTTAGTCCTTGTGACAGGCAGTGGTGAAATATTTTATATACTCTTATTGATGTGGCATACTGTAGTTTGGAGTGATAGGACATATGTGCACATAACACTTGGTGAGTCCCCCACTCCCTCCCCTTCCCCATAAATAATATTGAGATGGACATTGGTAATTTCACATATGTTCATTATGCCAGTGGAAATGTTTCCTTCATTAATTCCCCCTCCCCTAAACACCACCAGATACCCACAAAACTATGCAAGGGAAGCAGAGTTATTATTCTTGTCATTGGTGAAACAAGGAAAATAAGGCCTTGAAGGCTTAAATAAATGAATAGGCAGCATGAAAGAGAAGAAAACCACCATGGCTACATCCAGAACTTAGAGTACAGAAAGCAGATGGCTTTCCAAGATCCAGAGAGAGAACCTTAGTTCCTTGGCACATATGTATGAGCAGAAAGCAGAAAGGAAGACTGTCCAGGACAGGTGGAAAACTGAACATTTATGCTGTAACTCTCAGGCACCAGGGCTAGATACTGAGGTAAAAAGACTGTCAACACTCTTTGATGTCTGTCACAGTATCTGAGGCTAAACAGTCCTACCATGGCTTTCTACAGGCTGGAGAACCAGAGAAATGAATAGCTGCTCAACCAGGTGTGATGATGATGCATGCCTGTAATCCAGTACTTGGGAAACTGAGAAAGGAGGATAGCAGGTTCAATGCCAGCCTCAGCAACTTAGCAAGACTCCCTTTCGAATAAAAAATTAAAAAGGGCTGGAGATGTAGCCCAGAGGTAGAAAATTATATTAGACTTGCATTTCAGAGTGTGGGAGACATGACTCTTATATTGTCCCATTTCTGATACCCTGAAATAGGGACAAAAAGAAAACTATCAAGAGATGCTACATATCAATCTATGACCTGGGTGATCATAAACACACTATTCAAAAGATAGGATATCAGGTGGGTATAGTGCTGCACTCCTATAATCCCAGTAATTTGGAGGCTGAGACAAGAGAATCACAGGTTCAAGTCCAGCAAATTATTCTGGCAAAATTCTCACAAAAATTATGAAATTATGAGGGTCTCAGAAAATTAGAGAGATCCTCAGCAATTTAGCAATACCCCATTTCAAAAAAAAATGACTAGAGGCATAGCTCAAAGGTAAAACAGACCGTTAGTTCAATCCCTAGCACCAAAAAGTGGGGGGCAGGGGGCAGATAGGTGATCACAAAAGAGAAGGTTCTGGAAACAAATGAACTGGGTATTAGCTCTTCAAGCAAGTTACTTAAACTCTCTGTTCCTCGATTTTCTTATATGTAGAGTCAGAAGAATAATAGTACTTATCTTTTAAAATAGTTGTAAGTATTCTCTGAATAAAGACATATAAATCCCTTACAATTGCAGTTATCCCAGACTGAAAGCTTAATAAATAAAGCAATAAAGCTATTTTCATAGTCAATAATTTTGGTGCCTGGAATAAATAAGTAATCCATCCTCCACCTTGTTTAGAGAAGTATGTCTTAATTAATTCCTGTTGATCGCACTTGTCACGGGAGTTCTTGAAAGACATCTTCTCCGAGAGTCAAGGCTTTCAAGTAATTTAGCTTCTGGGTGTGAAAAATGGATGCCCCAATGTTCACACAGACTCATGCCTCACCTACACTGACCATGGTTGTGGAAGTAAGCATGTCCAACCCTTATTTCATATGTTCAGAACTGTTTTCTGTTTTAGCAAGGTAATTTCCACCTGTGGCATAGTCTGACTTCAACTACTTTACCTGGAGAAAGAACACCAAAATAAAGCAGGAGCTAGTGAGCAAATACAATGTGCTGAGCTGAAACAATTCATATCTGTGCAAGCAAGAAATCTCTGAACCTTAGTCTCCCTCTGGCCAAAATCTAGATTTTGAAGGTATGATGGTGAATTCCAGGTGTTGACTTCATTGGATTGAGGAATGCCTAAAAAAAAGTGGGACTGCACACTACTGAGCATATCTGTGAGGGCTTTTCCAGAGAATATTGGTAGTGGATCAACAAACTGAGTTGGGAAGACCTGCACTGTATACAATGATTCCATCCAATAGGCTGAGGGAAGTGGAATGAAAAAGCAGAACAAGGTCTGCTAGTGCAGCCTGTGAACACTGGACTCCTAGTTCTTCAGCTTTTGAATAGAGACTGTACCCACAGCTCCTGAGGTGGTTCTCAGGTCTACTGCACCACAGTGGTCTTTCTGAAACTTCTGGCTTCTTGGACTAAGCAGCTACTGGTTTTGTTTTTTGGTTCTTTGCTTGTTTGTTTTTGTTCTGTTTGTTGTACTGGGGATTGAATCCAGGGTATTCTACCTCTGCCCTTTTTAATTTTTTATTTGAAAGAAGGTCCTCCTTTCTCAGCCTCCCAAGTACTGTATTACAGGCATGCACCACCACACCCAGCTAAGCAGCTATTCATTTCTCTGGCTCTCCAGCCTGTAGAAATTCATGGTAGAACTGTTTAGCCTCAGATACTACAACCCAATCTAATAAGTCCCCACTTACAGTTGTACACATTGCCTTGCTTGTTTCCCTGAAGAACTTACTGATACAGTATGTTTTTACAATTACACACACACACGCAAGCATACACACACACACACACACACACACACACACACAAACACATACATAGTCATACACATAAACCACTGGCTAATATTAATTGAATATTTTCCTAAAAATGGAAACTCAAGTTCAACAATTTCATCCATCAATACAAATCACTAAACTTCTAGATTCTTTACAATACTACGTATCTATTCTTATCCATTAATACAAATCAATAACCTGGATTCTTTGCAACACTATATATATATTCTCATTCATCAATACAAATCAAGAGCCTTCTGGATTCTTTGCAGCACTACATGTATTTTTGACTAGACATGAAAGAGTCCAAGTCTTCCTTCATATGATTAAATGTACTAAGCTTATATTTATTAGGGCTCTACTGAAGCACAAACATTCTTAGGACACAGCAGAAATTGTAAATTAACGTTGAACATTTCCTTATACATTTATTGGTCATTTGTAGTCTTCTTTTGTGAAGTATCTATTTAGATCCTTTGCCCATTTTTTAATTGTGTTATTTATTTTCTTATCTGGGAGTTTCTTGAGTTCTCTGTATATCCTAGATATTAATCCTGAATTTGTTATTGAGCTCTAGAAGTCTTTTGGTTGAGTTTTTGGGGTCTTCTAAGTGTAGAATTATGTCATCTGCAAATAGAAATAATTTCAATTCTTTTCATATTTGCGTTCCTTCAATTGTGTTCCTTGCCTTATCACTCTGACTAGTCTTTTATTTGATAAATATTTATTCCTTATCTGAATATATGTATATGAATATATATATATTTGGGGGGTACTGGGGATTGAACCTAGGGACATTTTACATATGAGATACACCTCCAACCCTATTTTATTTTTATTTTGAAACAGGGACCCTCTAAGTTGTTGAATGTTTCCCTAAGTTGGAAAGCTGGCACTGAAGCTGTGATCCTATGTCTCAGCTTTTCAAATACTGGCACTACAGGCTTGCACCACCACACTTGATGATTTTTATTCTTTTTAAAATAACATAAGATTTGATTAGAAATTTTTCTGTAAGATTATATTTAGAGATATATAGATATATATATAGTCATTTGTAATATGTCACATATTATATATTCTGTATCATTTATTCTCTGCTAAATAATACACAATTGAATATGTAATTATTTTCTCATGTTTTATAAAACTGGCAAATATGTACATACATTCTCATGGAGAGGCAGAAAACTAAACAATACATAAATGTTGGTGTACATTAGATGGTGAAACCTACAATACTGTGCAGAAAAAAGATAGAATCTCCGTGTGGTGGTGCTGCTTGCAGTAAAAAACTAAAGTACAGTTATGGTAAAGCCTCACTGAGAAATTGAAATTTAAGTTAAATAAATAAATGAATAAGTGGAGCAGGGGAATGTTCCATGTAGAGCAAGAGGGCAAGTCATAGCAGGAAGATGAAAGAGGTGCAGAAGCTGGTTCTGGAAGGCCTGCAAGCCCAGACCCTTTTACTCCCTGCTGCTCTGACATGCAGAGCAATGCCAGGCATTGTGCCAAAAGTAAAGGAAACATTACTTTTTTTAATCTTTAGCTCTTTCTATTTATTTTAAGTAACACACTATGGCTTGAGGAAAATTTTCCAGTCAATGTCCCATAGACAATTAAAAGAATTGAATTTTTGTTGGCAAGATAAAATTTTTAAATTTCTTTTAAAATTATGGGCGCCATGGCAGAACAGCACCGCTGCCATGCAGAACTAGGCTGTGGAGACAGGACCTGGAGCAGCGGGGACCAGCCAGATGCTGAGAGCTGCAAACTACATGGTGGACACAGCTAACAGTCCAGGCATGGTGTGGGCACCCCCGGGTTTCCACGCACTACCCAGGCGGGGATCCCTGCACCATCCACAGCGACCAGAATGCATGGGATGATCAGTGTAAGCTCCCGCTCCCATGGGTCTGCCCCTGTCCTCCACCCCAGAGATGGAACAGTGAGCGAAAGCACAGCAGAGCCTGAAATGGGATGACCGCAAATCCAGATTCTTGATGGAAAGAAGAGAAGTACTTGAAATGTGAATGTGAACCAGGTGTGACTAAACAGCCCAGGAGGAACAGGGGAGCCGGGAGCCGGCGCATGCCACGAAATGGCACCGACATCTTTGCCACCAGTCCCTCCGAACCCACTTTCTTTCAGCTATCCAGACCAACTGTCCTATTGCCCCCAGTGATCACAGATCACGGTGGAACAGGCCGAACAGTAGGGATCCAAGGCGTCCCCAGGGTGCAGGGTTCACAATACATAGATTCAGATACCTGCCCTTCTAGAGCCTAGACAGGGCCAGAAGGGCAGAAAAACCCAGTGCACATAGGACATCTGGAAAGCCCCAGCATTTAGACTGCACTCCCTCCATCAGCAAAGGCAGAGAGAGAGATGCAGTGAGCCCCAGTGGAGAGCCCACAGACATAAGCTAGCAGTGGGAGAAACACCAACAAAATCCTCTGCCTGCACTGACAGAGCAAATAAAAATGCCAGAAACACACTTGAAAATTTAAGCTCGGTACTTATGAACTAGCAGAGTGTTTGTTTTAGTGTATGGTTGCTATTTGTAGATTTGGGGTTAGGTTTTTTACTTTTTTTCTTTTTTTATAGAAGAAATTGACAAATTCCTAGACACATAAAAACTCCCTAAATTGAGTCAAGAAGATATTGAAAACTTAAACTGACAAATAACAATCAAAGAGATAGAAACAGCAATAAAGAGTTTACCATCAAACAAAAGCCCAGGATCAGATGGTTTTCCAACTGAATTTTATAAAAACATTCATAGTTGAGTTCATCCCAATACTCCTCAAGCTATTCCATGAAATACAAAGAAATGGAACCCTCCCAAACACATTCTATGAAGCCAACATCACACTAATATGAAAACCAAATAAAGATAGCTCAAGAAAAGAAAACTATAGGCCTAGATCATTGATGAACTTAGATGCAAAACTGCTAAACAAGATACTAGCAATGCAGAAATGTGCATTCAAAATCACATCAAGAAAATTATACAACATGACCAAGTTGGGTTCATCCCAGGGATGCAAGGCTGGTCATCATTCGAAAAACAATACATGTCAGTCACCACATAGACAGAATCAAAGACAAAAATCACATGATCATATCAATTGATGCTGAAAAAGCATTTGACAAGATCCAACACCCATTCATGCTAAAAGCACTGCAGAGAATCAGAATAGAAGGAATGTACCTCAAGATCATAAAGGCAATATACAATAGGCCGACACCCAATATCATATTAAATGGAGAGAAACTGCAAGAGTTCCCACTAAAAACAGGAACAAGACAAGGATGTCCATTATCACCTCTTCTGTTTAATATAGTACTTGAGACTCTAGCCAGAGCAATAAGGCAAGAGAAGGAAATCAAAGGGGTAAAAATAGGGAAAGAAGAACTAAAACTATCCCTTTTTGCAGATGACATGATACGATACTTAGAAGACTCAAAAAATCCAACCAAAAACCACATAGAACTGATCAACAAATTCAGCAAAGTGTCTGGATACAAAAATCAATCTTAAATAATCAGAAGCTTTCCTGTATGCCAACCATAAAACCACTGAAAAAGAAATCCAGAAAACAATTCCACTCACAATAGCACCCCAAAAAATAAAATACTTAAGGATAAACCTAACCAAGAAGGTAACAGACCTCTATAAGGAAAACTATAAAAAGTTGAAGAAAGAAATCAATGAAGACCTTAGAAGATGGAAGGATCTACCATGCTCTGAATAGGCAGAATAAATATCATCAAAATGGCAATCCTCCCAAAAATGATATACAGATTCAATGCAATACCCATGAAATTGCCAATGGCGCTCCTCACAGACATAGAAAAATCAGTCCTTAAATTAATCTGGGACAACAAAAAGCCCAGCATAGTCAAAGTAGATCTTAGCAACAAGAACCATGCAGGAGGTATCACAGTACCTGACTTCAAACTCTACTACAAAGCCACAGTAATAAAATCAGCATGTTATTGGCACAAAAACAAACACATAGACAAATGGAGCAGAATAGAAGACTCAGAAACAGACCCACAGGCTTACAGTCAACTGATTTTTGACAAAGGAGCCAAAAATATACACTGGAAAAAAGATAGCCTCTTGAACAAATGGTGTTGGCAAAACTGGTTAAGAATATGCAGGAAAATGTAAATAAACACCACTTTCTCACCCTGCACAAGAGTCAACTCAAAGTGGATCTGGAAGTTAGGCCAGAGACATTGCAGCCACTTGAAGAGGGCAGAGGACCAACACTTGAACACATAGGCATAGGTAAAAACTTTCTCAACAAGACCCCAAATGCACAAGCAGCTCAAAGGAAGATCAATACATGGGATTGCATTAAACTGAAGAGCTTCTGCACAGCAAAGGAAATTATCAAGAGAGCCTACAGAGTGGGAGACTTTTGCCAGTTACTCTTCAGATAGAGGTCTAATATCTAGGATATACAAAGAACTCAAGAACATCACAACTAAGAAAGCAAATAACCCAATCAAAAAATGGGCAAAGGATCTAAATAGACACTTCACAAAAGAAGAAATACAAATGGCCAATAAATCTATGAGGAAATGTTCCACCTCATTGGCAATCAGAGAGATGCAAATCAAAACTACCTTGAGATTTCACCTAACTCCAATGAGAATGGCAATCATAAAAAACATGAACAACAACAACACCTGCTGGCTAGGATGTGGAGAAGTGGGAACTCTAATACATTGCTGGTGGGATTGCAAACTTGTGCAACCACTGTGGAAAACAATATGGAGGACTCTCAGACAAATGGGAATGAACCTACCATATGACCCAGCAATACCACTACTGAGTATATACCCAAAAGAATGGAAACCAAACTATCAGACTGATGCATGTGTATCTATGTGTTTATAGCTGCACAATTCACAATAGCCAAACTATGCAAGCAGCCAAAATGTCCATCAACAGATGAATGGATTACAAAACTATGGGATATGTACACAATGGAATTTTACTCAGCCATTAAGAAGAACAAAATCATGTTCTTTGCAGGGAAATGGATGCAACTGGAAAACATTATGTTAAGTGAGATTAACCAGTCACAAAGAGTAAAGAAGCATATGTTCTCCCTAATATGCGGATGCTAGGGAGAAGATGGGGCATAAGAGGGTCTCCAGATGAAAAGGAGAGACTGTCGATAAGCAAAGAAGTTGATTTAATTGAAGGGGATGGACTGGGGGCGACACACTAAGACACATGATGTACTTACACAATTATATCAAGGTCACTCACTGAACTGATCCTGAGAGAGAGGGAGTGAGAGGGAGCAGGGTGGAAATTGGGGAAGGAGTCAAATGAGAAATGTGTGCAAATATGTTGTTATCAATTTGTACCTAACAAAGATGTATGCTTACCATCCCCTAATTATTACAATAAAAATAAATAAATAAATAAAATTATGCACAGTATTTTAATATTCTTGCTGTCTTCAAGTTTTATCTTATCAGTTTGTTATGAATTCAATATTATATAATAAACAACATTATTTGACAATTGGCCTTGCATCTACTCCAAATTCTGTTTATAAATTTTAAAATTTGTAAAATTTCAGTGCTATAAACTTTGACATAATATATAAGCCATACTTTCCTCATGGTTTCTAAATTTTATCATTATAAATGGTACCTCTTTGAATGCTTTAAAAATTCTACTATGGCCTGGTGTGGTGCCATAGTGTAATCCCAGTACTTGGGAGGCTGAGACAGGAAGATCATAGGTTTGCAGCCAGCCTCAGATACTTAGTGAGGCCCTCTGCAACTTAGTGAGACCCTGTTTCAAAATAAAGAATAAAAATAGGACTGGAGGTGTAGCTCAGAAGTAGAATGCCCATGGGTTCAATCCTCAGTACCAAAAAATAAAATTTAGTATGAACATTTTCAGTCCTCTTTAGGAAATTTTGTTGTATGACTTCATCTGGAATATTTTGCCATCCTTCATTTTCAGCTTTTATAAAAAATTTATGCAGAGAACTAACAAGAAGCATCTAGACTATCTTCTTTAAAAGGCTTTCTCACATGCTCCCCTCAATATAAAACACAAGTCATAAAAATATTTAGTATGTGCCAGTGAGTACCTGGACTATTAAGAATACCAGATGCACATGGACCACTACCCTGGGTATTACTATTAATACGAGATGATGTTGTTGACTTGTTAGAAAAGATCAGAATGAAAACATCAAACACAGTAACTTTCCCCCAAATTCTCAGGAAAAAGTTGTCACCATACTTATCAAATTATGGAAATCGTAAAATTCACTTCCTAATGGACAAGGTGTTTGATTTAAACTTTGAAAAACACTTTCAAGACAAGATCCTAATTCTCATACCTTGTTAGAGAAATTCTACTCTGTCTATGGGACACATATCCTTCTTTGATCATCTGAACTTTTTTGAATTCTGATCACCAATCTTACAAGATTTGATTGTCTTGTTATATTCAATACACATGCACAAATGATTGGAATTTCTCATGAGAAAATTGTATTTCCTCCCTTCATTAAATTATAGTTGAGCATGCACTTTTCTTTGGTCAACAAAAGTAAATAGATGTGACATCTACTATCTTAGCACCTCTAAGGTTACATTGCACAGACAGAATTGTGTATTTCCACTCTTACTATATTAATCTTTCTCAAATTAGGGCAGTTCTATAGATTACAACCCAAAATTAAGAAATATACTGTTTAACTATGATAGATATATGAAATGGGAAGGGATTAATCTTACTTTTATAAGACACTGATATTTTGTTTTGTATTGTTATACTTTGGCATAAACCAGAATAACCAATATAAAAATTGGTACCAAAAGCTGAATATCACTTTAACAATAACAAAAGTAAAATATGTTATTATTGCTTCATGCATGCAGAAGAAACTACTATTGTATTCTGAAGAGAAGACAGGTCATGTTACATGGTGACAAAAATAGATGGATACCACTAGAAGTATTCATGAAACTATTTAATATGTGACTTTTTCAAAAGAGTTGGGGAAAATACTGAAATAACTTGAATGTTGTAGGCTACATTTAATTACTAGTTCTCAAGAAATAGAAAAACTCAGCAAAAAAACTTGCGCATGATTAAACATGAATTAAAAGAATAAGACCAGCCTCAGCAATTTAGCGAGATCCTCAGAAACTTAGTGAGACCCTCCTTCAAAAATATAAAATAAACCCGGGCTTGGTGGTGCATGCTTGTAATCCCAGCATTTGGGAGGCTGAGACCAGAGGATCCGGGTTCACGGCCAGCCTCGGCTACCTAGTGAGGCACCCTGCACTAGGTTTCAAAATAAAAAATTTTTAAAAATAGGGCTGGGGGTATAGCTTGAAGGTAGAAAGCCCCTGAGTTCAATCCCCAGTACCGCAAAAAAAAAATTATATATATATATATATATATATATATTAGGGCCGGGGGTGTGGCTTAAAATTAGAATACCCCAGGGTTTAAATCCTTAGAATAAATAAATAAATCCTCAAGACTACAAGGTAACTGAATAAATATTTGACTGATAGAGAAGATCTGAGTAGAATCATAAACAAGAAACCATTGCCTTTGTTGGACATGGTAAGAATCCTTGGGAACATAACATTGGGGTAGAAATGTGCTGATGTCTAATATGACCTACATCCTCCACTGAGGGAGAATCCTGGGGAAATGCAGGATGAATAAATAGGTTAGTGGTGGTCAGAGTGCAATGCAGAAGGTCTCCTATGTAATACAACTGGAAAAATAGTAGAATAAATGCAGTGGATTGTAAACAAAAACATTGTAGTAATGAGAAATGATAGAGGTATAAAATTATTAGGGAAATACATGAGACAAAGTACATGAGAATACTCAAAATTAGGAGTTGAACAAAGCAAAAAGAAAATCGACACTCCGAGAAAAATATTGAAATAAAATCCATCAAACATAAGATGTTATTTCAGAAATAGTAATGTGGGTGGGTTTTATATTTTTCTCTTTATATTGTTGTGTCCCATGACTTTTTGTTTTCATTTTTCTTTTAAAATAAATATATATCACTTAAAAATTAAATTATACTAAGATGAATGGACTTCTTACTTTTTATAGGAAAAAAAGGAGCAAGATGACAGAAGCTTCTCATGTGCATGCATGTGTGCATGTGTGCATGCCTGCATGGATGTGTGTGTGTGTGTGTGTGTGTGTGTGTGTGTGTGTGTGTGTGTTTTACTGGGAATTGAACCCAGGGGCATTCTATCTCTGAACTATACCCTCAGCCCTTTCTATGTTTGTTGTTGTTGTTTGTTTGTTTGTTTTTTCTTTTTGTACTGGAGGTTGAACCCTGCAGCACTCTACCTAGAGTCACACTCTAAGCCCTATTCTTTTTTTTTTTTATTTTGAAACAGGGGCTTGCTAAGTACTGAGGGTCTTGCTAAATTCATAATGCTAGCCTTAAACCTGCAATCTTCCTGTCTTAGCCTCCCATGTATTGGAATTACAGGCATGTGCCACCACACCTATATGAAGCACCTCCATTCTGTGCACTGACCAAGCCTCCTGTCCATGATGGCCATTCAGGCAGCAGACGACCACTAAAGGCCCCTCTGGATCTCACATGCTTCATCTCAGAGTGAATGGCAAGCCTACTGATTTCTGAACTACCTTGAATTTCTGTGCTCTGCATTTCTAATTAGATTCCCAATGACCCATAGAACTAATTTGCAGCTGAAATAGTTGATATAAAATATAAACTGGAAAATCAGAAAGACAAATAGTTTAGATAACAAAATCTTCTGACCATATTGTAAAACTTATATTATGATATCAATTAAAAGAAAACACATGAATGAGGCTTTAACCAGTGCCCAAGAGCACTAAGTTGACCTTAGGGTCATGACCAGTGTGAGTGAGAGTGCAGGTACTCCTCAATCTGATTTAGCAGGCAACAAAGAGGCAAGTGGAAATATGTGACAGTGCCAGAAGGCTGGTATTTATTAAATTCTCAGTAAAAGCAAGTGTTTAAGTAAGATGGTGGTATTTCTCTGAATTGTTTCATTAAAATTTTATCGGAGAGAAGAATGTTTCTATTTAACTCCAGAAAATGTAATTTTGGCTTCCACCCACAGAGAGAAGCTTTGTTGTTCATGGCTGTGAAGAGAACCTGTCTGAATTACATTTCTTTGTGAAGTGATATTCTGAAAATATGCCCATCAGGAAAAATGCAATATATTCCTCAAAGTCATTTGCCTTAGAACTACTTGCTCATGGTAAATTATGGCCCATTTATAATGTCTGCTTGAGTGCTACTGTTTGTAGAGGTTTTAAGTTCAACTGTGTTTTGCTGTAGACTCTTTGCTGGTTAAAAAATATCATTTCAAAACAGAAGTCATGGCACATGCTTGTAATACCAGTACTTCAGAGGCTGGGACAAGAGGATTACAGGTTCAAAGCCAGCCCCAGCAACTTAGTGAGGCCCTCAACAACTTAGTGAGACTCTGCTTAAAAAAGAAAAAGAAAAGAAAAGAAAAAAGCCTGAGGGTATAGTTCACAGGTAAAATGTCCCTGGGTTTAGTTTCCAGTACCAAAACAAAAAACACAAAAAGCAATTTCAAAGGAACCTTTGGTACCCATTAAATATTTAGGTCCTTCTACTGTAGACATAGAATCATAATAAAAGTACAAGTTCCTTGCTTACCTGTATGTGGGAGAGAGGACTCTATCCAGTTTATTATTTGGTTCTACTGCAATAAAATATGATCTAACTTACCTAATCTTAAAAAGTACTTGAGAAGATTTTCTTTTAAAATCTCAGTGGAACTCAAATCCAATTTTATTCACATTATCATTTATAACCACAAAACATCAAGGAGAGTGAGATTAGTATTTACATAGTCATAATATTTAAAAATATCAGGAGAGAATTTTGTTGGCACCATTATTAGGAGGAGTGTATATTTCTCCTCACCTGTATCTCTCATAGACTAGCAATAAATCACAATACATTAAGAAAAGGAAAAAAAAGCAGACAGAACCACTTTCATGACATGATTTGCAAAGAATACAAAGTATTCTATTAAATAAAAATGAGGAACACTTCTGCTAAACTTCTGCTTTGTTCTTTTTAAGTCTGAAATAAAGTTAGGATACGACTAAGCATCTGTGGTTTGAAATTTAAAACTTATTGAACCCCACAATCTTCTTTCAGTCCATCTGCACATGTGTATACATGTGACAAAGACTGGAATAGGATAAAGTAGATTTTTTTTATTTACCAGTGTGATCCAGTGAGCAAAGCTCAGGCCTAGTCTGAACCCTAAATGTTATTATCATATAGAGTATATATCCTCAGAGAGATAGGTTTGGTTGGATCAATAACAGACAGGAGTACCAATGCAGGGGCCCAGATCAGGTTTCATTTCTGCTTCCTTAGCTAGATTTCCTGTATTAGCCTCCATGTGGCCAGGATTGGGTGGTGCCATCTTGCTGAGTCTAGCTGCCTTATCCTGTGCTCTTAGCTGCTGTGAGAGGCACTGCTTTGTTCACCTCAGGGGGTGAGGTGAACAAAGGGTTATTCTTCTATCTTTTCCCTGGGCTTTTATTCAAGAGTCCTCTTCAAAGACGTAGTTGGGCTTCTGCCTCAATGGGAGTATTCATATTTATCACTCCCTCATACTACTTTCATGAATATCATAGCAGATGTCAAGAAGAGATTATCTTGTTGGGCCTTATATAAACCCTTAAAAGTAGGAATAAAAGAGCCGGGCATAGTGACACATTCTTGTAATGCCAGTACTTGGGAGGCTGAGATGGGAGGATCACAGTTTTGCAGCCAGCCTTGGCTACTTAGTGAGGCCCTCAGCAACTTAGTGAGACACTGTTTCAAAGTAAAGAATAAAAAATAGAGATAGGGGTATAGCTTTGTGGTAGAATGTCCCTGGGTTTAATCTCCAGCACCAAAAGAAAAGTAGAAAGAAAAGAACAGAGAGATCCAAAATGCAAAGAAGATTCCATTCACCATTGCTGGTTTTGAAGATGGGGAGGCCATGAGCCAAGAGATGTGGGTGACATTTATAAGATAATGTAGACACAAAGATGATAACCCACAAGAAGGACCCCAGTTCCACTCTGCATGGAAGTGTAGGTATTCTGAATGAGTGATTTTCTCCAACAGCACCCAGTCAGAGTGCAGTCTGTCCCAAAACTGTATTTTCCCCATGGGAGATACTAACAAAATACTCAAGTAAGCCCTACAGTATGCTGAGACTTCTGGGCCAGGGGAGATAGGGAGATTAATGTTTGTTGTTTCAGGGACCCAAATGTATGGCAATTCATTACAAAGCTATAGAAAATGAGTACAAGGAGTAAGTGGCTATGTAACAAATAGAGATCTTGTTTTCAAAATGAAACCAAGTAATATCATCCCTAAGATTTGAAAATGAGCAGCAGCTTCCTATTGCCCAAAGATGATTTGCAAGCTTTTTAAATATGATAAGCACATTAGATTTTTCTCATATTTTCCATACTTGAGTGTAAAGTGTTCTTTGATGTTGAGGGAGATGTAGAATTACAGAATGAGTGTAAGGGGGGAAAATGTAAAAAAAAAATGCAGATTTATAAAGAGCCTGTTTGTATAGTTGTCTACAAATGGCAAAACTATGGAAATGAAGATTATACTTAGTGGTTGCTTAGAGACAGGGATCATGGGAAGAAAGGGGAATGGCACAGATATAAAGGAGCTACATGGGGAATTTCCTTTCTGGTGATGGAATATTTATGTTTATTTAATATGAGAACACAAAATTAAACATTAAAAAATTGCATAGAACTGTAAAATTCACATGCATACACACACACACACACACACACACACACACACACACACACTCCACATAAAAATGGTAAAAACTGAATAAAGTTTGTAGTCCAGTTAACAGGATTACACCAATGTCCAACTCTTGCTTTTCATAGTGAAGTTATATAGTTATATTAAGGTCACCTTTGGTGGAAGCTGGGTAAGGGAAAAACTATTTTATATGATTTTCATAAGCCTGTAATTATTATAAAGCAAGTAATGTTTTGTTTTGAAATAGGATCTTACTAGGTTGCTGAGAGTCTCCTTAATTGCTAAGTCTGTCCTCCAACCTGCATTCCTCCTGTTTCAGCTTACCAATTGCTGGGATTGCAGGCCTGTGCTACCACACCCAGCTGGTAAATTCTTTAAGTAAGAAGAATTCCAATGCCCACCCCATCCCCAAGTTGGAAAATACAATAGTTGGGGATACTGTGCTGGAGCTCATTCCTAGGCCAAATGCTTTATGAGATACTTGAACTGTGTTACTTTATTTAATCCCTATACCAATGATCAGAGATGGTTATTAATATTTTCAGATTACAGGCAAGGTATCTCAACCTCAGAGAAGGAAAATTACTCATTCAGGATTGAGGTTCATTTTCTTCTGTTGCTCTAGATAGAACACAGGCAAACTAAAGGCAACAAGAGAACTGTGGTTTATGTTGTCTTAGAATCTCAGGTAAATTATGACTACACAAATTGTTCTGGATATATCTCCTCCCAGAGTCAGGACAGGGAAGAGCAAGGTATTTGGAGAAGTTCACTGATCTTCTAATATCTCTTATAGAGCTGGGTTTGTGCAAACGTGATTTGGTCTGATATTAGAACACATCTTTATTCATAAAATGTACAACTAGCTGAAATTAATCTTTTTATTCATTGCCTATTGATTACAATTAAAGAGTTTCCATTGTGTTTCTAAGAACTAACCAGGTCTATCTGAAATTTTTGTTAGGAATTCTACATTATTCTAATTCATCAAAAGAAGCCATTTTCAAGAAGATATTTCATCTTTGCACATGATTTCCCCAATGAAGACCAGTCTTTAAAGCAGAAGCATCAGGTTTCCCTGCCTTTGTAGGCTCCACAACTGGCAGAAGACTGTTGATGGCATTCTAGGCACTTAGTCAAGGATTTGAAATAAGAATGGTGAGGACATATTCTGCTCTAAGCAGATAAGATTTAGTGTTAGTATTACCTCATTAGTCAAAAAGCAGGCAGAGAATTAGGGTTGTAATCTACTGAAACAGGTTGGAAAATGATATGCTTAACTAAATTACCAATTGCATGTCAAAAAGGAAAACAAAGAAATTGGATGTTCATTTCAAAAAATTTTAATAAGACCTTTAAATAAAAAGGGGTAAAAGTGAACAGTACTGAGAGGCAAAACAGGAATTTTTGAAAATTTGTGAAAGAGAAATGCATCCTTTTAAATGAGTTGAAAAATAATGTGGAATCAAAGAGGTCATTTAAACATGCATTTACACTTAGAATTTTTTACTTCTAAAATAAGCTACATATTTAAATGCATGTATATGTCTAAGAAGGATAATATAAATCAACACATGATAGCTACATAAAGTATCATTGGGAGAATGGAAAAGATATTCTGGTCTTTCAGTGTTATAATTTGACATCACAGAATTTAAACTAACACCTCATTAAAATGTCTCTTATTTTTTGTTATTGAAACAGAGCATTTGATTTCTGCTAAGAAAAAGGCACAGCTATGAGCAACCTTTGTTTTGTTTTTGTTTTTGTGTGTTTTTTAGCAGTATCTTGCTAAATTGCTGTTTGACCTCCAACATGTGATCCTCCTTGTCTCAGCCTCCTAAGTACTGGGATTACAGTCATGTGCCCTACAAGACAGAGAGGATCTTAATGAGATGAAAATAAATGCTCAACCAACCTGTTAACATGACTGGACATGAAAGAAACTGGAGACCCAGACCAAGATTAGAAAGGACCTACATTAAGACATAAATTTTAAACTCCTTTTCTTACTGTTAATTTATATACATTGGTTCTGTTCTTTGTGCCATTTAACTGATTTCTTCAAGCCAGCGATAGAGTTGAGGATGTTCTTGAAGTGATTGGTCACTGTGTGAGGTTAAGTAAGTCATTGTGAATACACAACTGTTTCTGACCTTCAACATTGGGAATTTTACATGATTTAACTTACTGTATGGAACTCATCATGAAGCATTCAGGAAAGTACTGTTCTTTTTCTTAGAGGGTAGGTTGTACACCAAAGTACTTTAGTCACCTTGGTATCAGTTTCAAAACATGGGCATTTGAAAGAAAAATTACCTAAATCTAGATACCAAATCAGTATGCATTGATTTCTTCCTGCTCTGGGGCCAGGATTAAGGTTTACCTATCCAAACCCTTTCTCTTTGAGCATACTCTGTAAATTGCATTAAATATGAGGCCTCCTAACTTTCTCTCCAGTGATCATTGCACTATTTACTAATTCTCATTAAAATCTTTTTCCTCAAAAATTTTTCATCTTAAATTTCTTCGGTTATGCCCAATCATGCCCAATTATATATAAATATATGTGCACCACTCTTTAAAAGTAACCTCGCCATATTATTTTAGGAGAATACTTGATTATAGCACTTGAGGAAGCACAAGCTTTGTTCTTATATCCAAGTGGCAGATTCATATTAATATTTAATGCTTATTTGCCATAAAAACTCTTATTTTAGTATGCAAAAATTTAATTAATTAAAATTTCAGTAGCATATATCTTGTGAAGCTGAAATTCAAGAACCAGATGAAGTATAAATGATTTTATGTAAATACTAAAATAGAAAGGGGTCAGACATAATTTATCACTGCCATAACTAATCATGGGGATTGTCAATGGGCAACAAATAAATCAAGGTCATTTTATTTACATATATCAAAATAATAGCAATTTGATAAGCAGGGAAACATGTTTTATTGCTTCTACTTAAAAATAAAACTGTCTTTATCTCACTTCTTCTAGCTCCATTTCTCTCCTTCCCTTTTCAACACTGCTTCTTCAAAGACTTCCTCCAATTGTACTTTAAGATCCTCCATTGAACTCATTCCAGTTAGGAATGGCTCCCAGAACTCCACCCAAATGGTTCCTGTCAAGATGTTCCTGTCAAATTATTCTTGACTTTAGAATTGCTACATGTAATGGTTCTTCTCCCAGCCATGTTTGACACTCTGTCATTCTCTACCTCTTCACAGACTTTCTTCATGTTACTTCCAGGATACTTTCATGGTCTAGTACCTCCAATCTCCCTAGCACGTAGCTACACATTAGCTACAGGATACCATTATGTGTCTGTCCTTCTTTTCCATCCCTCAGACCTGACTACATCCCTGCAGTTTCTTCTACATCTCTGATCATTAAATATTGGAATTTGGGACTGTGTCCATATATCTTTCCCCTATTCTATCAATATTCATCTCTGATGATCTTATGAATTTTAAATACAATCTCCATGCTCATACATCAAGATTTATATCTCCATTTCAGACATTTCCCCTGACCACCATGTTTGGTGTCTCAATTTATACCCAGTGTGTCTACTTAATATATATTAAAAATAAATTACCACTGTCATTTACACATTAGTTAATGGCAACTGAACTTTATGCTCAAGAAGAGCCTTGGCGCAATCTTGACTTTTCTTTCTCTTAGACTCCACCTCCAAATAATTAGTAAATTTTGTGAAGTTTACCTTCAAAACATACATAGAATGCATAGACTTCTCATCAACTCTACTGCCCTCTCTGTGGTCCAAGCCACCATTACCTATACTTACACCTGTTTTTAATACACATCTATTTACTGGTTTCTTACCTTCCACTCATCAGCCTATTTTGAACACATTAAATGGTTCTACTTTGCTACAGCATAAATAAGCTATGTTGATTTTTTTCTCTATTCAAAATCTTAAGTACTTTTTCCTCTCTCTTGGAATCAAAGCTTAAATCATGATTGAGAGGGACCAAGGTACCATTTGATGTATATTCTGCTTCTTCTATTACCTGAGTTAAGCACTCATTCCTCCTCCCCCATTGATTAAGTTGCAGGTGCACTGGCTTCCTTAGTTGTCTTCATGAAGATGAGAGTTACTTCCTATCATGATTTCTTATTTGCTGTTTTCCTTATTTGCACAGATCTCACCCCAGGTGGCATCATGGCATACTCCCCCATGTTTCTCAGAGAATTGCTCAAAGTGACCTTCAAAGTGAGCCACCCCTGACCATATGTAATATCTTTCTCCATTCTTGGAATCTCTTTCTTTATTTTCTACTTAACCCATACTATCGTCTCCTGTGCTGGACCCCTGCCCGTGAGAACCCAAGGAGACGATAATCACGCATTGCTGGTTCAAGCTTCTTTTATTGTGCGCTGTTTTTTCTTCCTCCTCCCTTTCAGGGACGGAGGACGCTACTTATCAACCCAAGCAGTAAGTGGTGGGGCAATAAGGGGAGTAGACTTTGAGCCAATCAGGGCTTGAGCCACAAGGTGCCTGCATGCAGCCCTACAGCTCTCACATGGGAGCATTCTCAGGCCACGAGCTCTGGCGTGCTGTCGCATGCGCTCTAACATGGCACAGCCCTCCTCCAGGATGCCTATCATCTGACAGTCATCCAACAGTCAGCTGCTTCTGGCACTCTGCCAGGTGCCATCTTGGGGCAAGGTCTCTCTGGGCCCCCTGGGAGACCCCCAGAGACCTCAACATCACCAACATCATACCACTGATATTTTAACTATTGATTTTCTAATTTTCCCTCTAAAATTTAATCTCCATGAAAAAGACATCTTCCTACTCTTTTTATTGGCACACCCAGTAAAGTGTTTAGCACATAATACAAATCTAAGAAATATTAATACCTTGAATGAATGAATTAATAGTACTTAACGATGATGATGATTTTAAAAAACTTTCAAATAAAAACATAAGCATATGTCTATCATGATAACAAAATAAATATTGAACAATGGAAAACATGCTATTCAATTGGCCACTTAAGGGGATTAATGCACTTTCTATTTAGCAAAACTAATAGGTGCAGTCATTCTTTGAAAGGATGACTAATATCAGTGACATTTAGGAAATACATTTATATACAATTTATCATTAATAAACCTGGTATGACTAGTTTTTACTCATAATCACTATAGTTATAACATGTTTGTGCTCTTTTTTTGTCCAGAGGTTGTTTACCTTTTTTTCCATCCCAGTATATGTTTGAGAAATTTTCCTGAAGCAGCTCAAAAAGGAAGAAACAAGAGAAATTGCAGAGAGCAGTTAATATATTTGTTACTTTTCAGATTTTAACCAATTTGTTTAAAGTCCTGTTACACTATTTTTGATAGCTTTATAATATTTTGACTTTAATTTTACACATATAAGTATAAATCAACATCACTGTGATATTTTTCAGAACTCCCTCACTATGTAGCATTTTGCTTTGGCCTGTAATAAACACTTCACCAACACCCACACTAAACTATTAACAAAAGTGCATTTTTGCTCCAAGGTGATGCTAGTTACTCTAAAGATGTCTTTCTGTGAGCCAGGTGCATGGTGGTGCACACCTGTAATCCCAGTACTTGGGAGACTGAGACAGGAAGATCATGGGTTCAAGGCATTTCTCAGCAACTTAGTGGAACCATCAACAACTTAAGAAAGACTCTGATCCATTTTGAGTTTACTACTGTGCAGGGTGAGAGGTAAGGATTTAGTTCCATTTTTCTACAAATGGATAACCAGTTTTCCCAACACCATTTGTTGAAAAGGCTATCTTTTCTTCCGAGTATGAGTTTGGCACCTTTGATGAAGACCAATTGACTATAAGTGTATGGATTTGTTTCTATTCTGTTCTGTTGGCCTATGTGCCTGTTTTTGAACCAATACCATGGTGTTTTAATTACTATAGCACTGATTGATTTTTTTCTAGGTCTATGAAGAATGACATTGGTATTTTGATGAGGATTGCATTGATTGTGTAGATCACTTTTTGTATAATGGCCATTTTGATTATATTTATTCTGCCTATCCAAGAGCAAAAGAGATCTTTTCATCTTTCAAGATCTTGTTCAATTTCTTTCTTTGATGTTTATAATTTTCATTGAAGAGATTTACCTCTTTGTTTAGGTTTATTCCTAGGTATTTTATTGGGTTTTTTTTTTTTTTTTTTAAATTTTTTATTTCTTTTTTTAATTTTTTAGCATGTAATTTTATACATTTCTTGGGTACAACAGGGTTAATTACACATTTTTGTTGGGTACAAACTAGTACAGGTAAAGACATCCATGCACATATTTCTCATTAACTCTTCCCCAATTCCCACCCACCCTCCCCCTATCTCCTGGTCAGTTTAGTGATTGACTTTGATGTGATCTTATAAGTACATCATGCTCATTAGGGTGTCC